>OZ010711.1:6296658-6491896 GCA_963932345.1 Ophion ventricosus | reverse complement strand
ATAGAATAATGGAAACAAGCATGGTGGAGCTGTTGACAGAAAATTAATGAAAAGCAGAGTCAGTGTTGCAATGAATGGCAAAAGGGATAGGGAAAGCCTTGAAATTTACAAGACTTGCTAGACTTAGGAATATACTGGTATTGGGCCATGATGAACAAGAAAATGAAAGAGGCGGAGAGGTATCTGGCGCCATCGGACGTCGAATGAAAGTATTAGGAGAGAGCGACTACATGTAGATAAAGTAGAGATTCCTAGCGGAAAAAAGAAGGATCAGAATATATACAAAAACCCAAAAAAAAAAACTCCCCATGGAATGATGTATAAAATTTGACAGATCTACATTTACAGTCGATACTAACCTCAGTAGAGCAATACTCCGGTACTGCAAGATAATGATTTTTCTGAAAATTTGAACGCTATTCATATCCCAACCTTTTTACCGATTTTCACAAAGTTCGATCTGAATCCTGAACCGATCTGATGCCTTGTATCATACTTCATGCCCGTACAAAATTTGAGTCAGGGATCTCAAATATTTCCAAAGTTACAGTGCAAATAAAAAAAATCCTGTCTGACGGTTAATCAAACCGTTTCACTAATTTTCATTAAATTCATTCAAGCTCGGCGAAGGCTCTCAACTTCCCAACTACTCAACTTTCGGGTTAAAAAAGATGAAATCGCGCAGTTAGATAATTAAAGATAGTGGTTTTTTTTTTAGATCATGGCAATCTGCTCGTTCTGAAAAGTGAATTTTGCAGAAGCGAATACAAATTTCACATAATTGTATTCCAAAAAAGTAAAATAATTCTTCAACCTCTTCACATAATCTCTTATTACCCTCAATTTGTTATGTGAATGGTAATTAAATTAACGATCCCATGAAGTACGGATCAGGTCACTTATATACTCTTTAAACCTCGCAAACTTGGAATCTTATTTTATTTAAATACTTCAAAAAGTTAGATAAAAATATGCCAAGTTAGATAAAAATATGCCAAGTTAGACAAAAATATTCCCGAATTTTCCCTCCTTAACTATGCACGCTACGACCTTGCACATAATTTCCAGTTTAGTCCGGTAGTTCATACTTGTATTCTTCTATAATGGTGATATCATTTTTTCGTTATAATACTATGATTTTAAAAATGAAAACAAAACATTATTAATAAGATTTTTTCTTAGCTTTAACAATTTTGTCTCCAACATTTCTTGTACACTTGCATAATATGTACACTGTACTTGGACATTTTATAAGTCATTTAATTTTCTTTTGTACAATTCATTATGGTGTTCACCATCATGGCGCTCGAAAAAAACAGATTTAAATATTTTGACATCACTATTAACCCTTCCTGGTCACCCTAGGTAGTAGTAGAATTTTTGGCTTAAATATATAATAGTTCCCGACTTCGAGTGGGACTGTATCCACCATCTTACCTGGAGTTTGAAGTATCCTCGTACCATAAAATTTACCCTCTTCACATGTCGGAATAAATACCTTTTTTGGAACGCGCACTATGCTACTATTTTTTCCCAAAAGTAGCATACCTAAGGAGTATCATGTCCAAATTTTAGGTAAACATGTTGAAAAGTCACAGAACTATGATTTTTTGAGCGAAAAAGTGTCTTTTTGCGTTTTCATCTCTTGATGAATTTTTTTAACATGTCGCCATTTTATTTATTATAATTAAATTTTTCGTACATCATCTAGAAAGTTCAAAGTATGTTCCGTAATTTTTTGAACCACTTCGGACGGATAGTTTGGTTACAATAATTTTTTGAAAACTAACTGGGTAGAATCGACCCAAGTGTGACCACCGCGTTTGAATTTGGAAGTGTGACCACGAAGGGTTAAATATATAAAATAATTTTGATTTTTCACAAATACATTATAATTTTATGAAAAAAATTTAAAAAATATAAGTCGATATATAAGTCGTCTAGTAGGACCCTCTTTTCAAAATGGTGGACAAAATCTCTCAAGATATACTCAACTGATTTTGATTAAATTTATCCCACATATTTATAATATTATCTAGGATCAAGCATAGGCTTTTTTTGATTGGATGCCGCGTTTATCTTTTACAGTACAACCTCGCTTATACGTTTCACACTCATACGTTTTTATCATTTATACGTCATATTTCTCTGGCCCCGGCAAATTCCGCCTATAAAGCATGTAATAAAGTTTCATTTCTACGTTTTCCACTTATACGTTTTTTGCGCTTATACGTTATTAATTTTCTTCCCCCGCGTCCGTTGCGGGGTCTATTTTTCTCAGTTGTACCTAAATCACTATTCTGTGACAAAAAAAAAAGACAGAAATTTAAAAAAATTGGCAACCCGTACTCTATTTTTTCCAGTGTCAAATTCTGGGATCGTACTATGTATGCATGTAAAGGGTGTCTTAAAATGACCTAACATTTTTAATTGCGCGCCATTTTTTTGGCCAACAAAGAGTACTAATCTTTGACAACTGGCATCAGGAAGTATTGAGGTTTAGTCATGGAGAATTACACGGTCAAGCAACGGATAGAAATTGTGAAAATGCAATAAGTAACAATGCAGTTATTGCAGACGAAGTTTCATGGTCGTGTTATCACGCGCCGCGGCGATGTGAATTGGCCACCAAGGAGGTTTCTTAAAAGGAAAAGTGTATGCCAATGATCCACATACCATTCGGGAGCTTAATGAAGCAATTGGACGTACCATTAATGAAATTAATCCGCAATTATGCCAAAATGTTGTAGAAAATTTCGTCAAAAGAATGAACGTTTGCAAACAGGAACGAGGCGGCCATTTATCGGATATTGTGTTCGACACATAACCTCCATGTTTTTATCTTATATTAAAATAAAAATATTCGTACTTTTCAAATAAATAATACGTTTTATTAATAAACTAAAATGTCAGGTCATTTGAGACACCCTTTGCTTAACTGTGATTACCTATCTCTTATTTATACGAACATGTCTGTTATTTTCTAGTCTAAAACGTCAAAACTTTAATATTACAAACTCGCGTCGGTTAAAATTCTAAATGAAAATACACAAAACAATTGAGTTGGCTCATTACTTCTTTACTACCAATCCAATTTTCAATTCGAAAACCAAATATTAGCATAATAGAGGTACGACTATTAAAAAAAACATCGCGAATTAAGCACCAATCGCCATTTTCAAATGCTAAAGAGTTTCCGATCCATACTGTATTTCACTTCTGAATTATTCTCATTTATACGTCATACTCGCTGTACCCCCTGAAAAACGTATAACTGAAATCTCACTGTATTCATTTTTGAAATTGAACATTTTGGTAAAAATCAGAGTTTTTTTTAAAAAAGCTGTTATTTCTGCAAAAAAATTTCCCTATCCTAAACTTTAGCTATTACCTTTCATTACAAGATTGTTTTTAAATCTTTCAGACGATGCCTGACAGAGAAAAAACTTCCACTGTCGGCAAGGGTTTTCAAAAGAGGGTCCCACTAGACAACTTAGATCGCCGCCATTTTTTAATTGCTTATTCGTTTTTTTTATTTGTTCGTATAACTGATGATAAAGTGATTGTGGAAAATAAAAATGATTTTATATATTAAAAAATCGCGTCAAATTTTTTAAAAGTTTTAATACCTATTTTTCCGAGCGCCTAGGTGATGTAACGCCTTATTGATAAAATATAATAAAACTATTGTTTAAATTAAAACAACTAATGTTTATTTTCAAGGTAAACCACATTTTTGCGAGGTAAAACAAACAATAATATTTCCGGGAGGACCATCTATTAGTTAACCTACTTTTTTCAACGTGTTCAAGAGTACATTATACTACAGAACATTTTCACCAAAGTAGGTCATCAGCTATTCATAAGAGGTACCATAGAAAACAGGGAGTCCCAGAACACGAGCTCACGAACCATGATTGCTGTTTCTTGGAACGCTTCAATAATGTTTTCACTGCATTTGTATCCAAAATATGCGGGGTATCAGAGAATAAACGCATGTAATCACCGGAAATAACGTCCTGGTGCAGAAACAATGTCTGCAAGAAGTTTATTACTGTCGGGCGACTGATCACTAGGAATATCGCCAGCGACTGCAGCACGTTTTTGCACCGGTACACCGGAGAGACAATTTAATCCTCCCGACCCTTCGGCGAATCCTCCCAATGCAACACCTTGTCCGTGTACACATGAACCGCAGAGCTTTCCTAATAAGACCGGTACCGATATGCTAGGTGTCTTGTCGGGCTGAGCAGGCTTAGACCCTACCAGCAACTAACTTAGAGCGCCACCACATACATCAGAAGTACTCACAAGTGGTAACAATCATTAATCACATGAAACGGGGAATCAGAACCATTGTCGAAGAATTGAAGCGCAGTTAAACACCTTATGTAAAACTCTAGATACCTTGAGAAGTTGCATTGACGTGTCGTAGTGAGTTGAAGGATGCAAATAGAAGCAGACACCAATAAGAGCAAGACCACAATGACCCGAGTAGAAATATTGTCAGACGGACTTGGCATTTGATCCGGGCTTGGTCACGCGATAGTACGGAGTCCTCATTTATGGTGTGCCTTGATTTGCCTCATCTGGCGGGTTTCAGTCCAAGCGGGCAGTCAGGCAAGCGGATTTACGGTTATCTCCAGTTGCCCGATCCGGCCAGCTTCAGGCGATAGTTAGGCAAACTGATTTACGGCTTGCATAAATTCGCCTGATTCAGCTGCCTTCAGGCAATTATTAAGGCGTCTTCTCACTTTAGACGCTAAAAAAGGCTATTTTCATGATTTTTTTTTGGTAGGTTTATATTATAGATATTGATATAAAAGTTGCTACACTAATAAATACACGTTCGAAATACAGAAAAAAAATTATTTATCTAAAGCACTATTTATAAACGAAAATGGTAGTTAAAAAAATGTCCTAAAAAAATTGTAGGTCTGCGCTGTTGATGAAATCTCGGAGATGGATCATCTGAAACAAAAAAATTAAACGGTTTTAGATTCAGTATGTTAATGGCTATAGCGCATATCATAAGATTTTTGATATATGCAAAAATAACAAAATGGTAAACGTTTTTCGAAAAAAACAAAAAAAAAACGTTTTTTTCACCGTTTTTCTCCGTTTGGGGCGATTGTATGGGGCACAATGTGTCATCGAGCTTTTGAGCACAATGAGTTGACTTCCAATGTTATTGGCAAATAATACCCGTTGTGAAATTAATGTATGGAAATCTATTATGTATGTTAGGAAAATATAAGAGTTTTACCCGGCTCGTTGTACCCTACGTTTCGCAGCACTTGACACACTGTACCCATCTATCTGAGACATTGTATCCCACCCATGGGGCACTCATGGGGACTCATTAGTCAAACCGCACATTTTTTTCGATCCCATTATTTTAGGATTTTTTATATTTTTGCAAATAATATGATATCTTTATTTTACGCCCAAAAGCATATAAAATCGGTTATGACCTTCTTTTCCTAATCAGACTACTTTGTTTGTTAAGAGTAAAAGATTCGTTAGAAAAAAAGTGGCCCACTGGGCCTTACCTTCCCCTATCTGATCAATCACACTGAAGACAATCGTTTGTTCGTACGAAAGGCTGCAGCTGAAGCCAACAAAGGACGATTTTTCACTTCGAGTTGAGATTAAGGATCCATTCATATGACCGCGCGAACGTTTCAGCGCGCGGTACAAGATTCAAACGAAACAAGTTGTGTAGAAAACCCGTGTAGAAATTTGAGCTGGAAAGAAATACTGCCCCTAGTCTGCCTTCCCTAGTTAATATTAGGCCCTGGTCAGGCTGTCCAACGTGGATCAGGTTCGCCATGAAATAGGTCTTAGGCCAGGCCCCGATTCGCTGTTCCATTTATCGGGAACTGATCAGGAACTAACGAGGAAAGGAATCGGAATAGAGTAATGATAACGGATAGAGTAATGGTCAGGTACTGGAAAAGGGCTTTTGACGATATATCCGAGTAAAATAAATAGTATCAGCTCGTACTGATACTTATTATTTCACAAGTATCATTAAATCATAAGCGAATGTGCACGCTGTGAGCATAGTACTTCCGTTCGTGATATAACAACGGGTCGAAGTTTTATCGCTGTAGGACGGTAGCTTGGTTACGGTAAGCGCTTAGCTCGAAGCCACCTGGCGGATGGATGGCGAAATACATACGTGTAATGTCTTCCCGTCCAAAACATTGATATTTTCTGACAAGGTGACGTCGATTAAAAAAACACGAAACACCACCTTTCCTTTTTTGTCTTATCAAATAATTTTGTTTCTCGTTATTTTCAAATAATACTTGTTGCAATACCATTATTTATGATGAGCATTTTTATTCTCGTAGATGATCATCGATGAAAAAAATGCTTATAATGGTGAATAGAATTACAACATATGTATTAATTTCATCTTAATCAATTATAAATATCTTTGATGGGGTAAAAAGCAAACCAGCTTTAGACAGTTCCTAAAGCTTTACTTTTCAGGAAATGTCAATGTTCTGGCCTGCTATACATTACGTGAAAGTGCACTTGCTCGCAATGTATTGCAGGCAGAGCATTGCAATTCCCAAACATCGAGTGAAGGCATAAAAAAAGATTTTATGAACTTTGTGATCTGTTCCATGAAAGGGCCCCTTCAGGTGAATCAGGCGAGATAAAACTGGCCAGGGCCCGACGCAAAGTAGGGAATGCCTGGTCACATTTCTGTACGGGATGTTCGCGTCTACATTGGCCGCGCGGTACAAAATCTGCAGGCCTGTATCTGTATATTTATTTGATGCGCGGGGCTTGACACGGACAGACGCATAGATCTTCGAAAAATGTGCGGCGAAGACAACCGCGTGTCCGTGGTCATCTGAACTTACCTTAATTCTCAAAAAATATATTTTCAAAAGACTAATCAAAATTTTTACCGAAATGAAGCAAAAATGAAAGTTGAAAGTTTTGAAGAATCTGTGCATAATAATAACACAGGATTAATAGTGTTAATATTGTGCTGTTCGCACGAAGGTTAATAACCTCCGTTCAACGTTTCAGTTCAGCATGTTGCATCTGTAATTTATGCAGGTATCGACCGTAAAATAATACATATGTATTGAATCAGCCAATGGGGGCCTGCCAAGTTTAAACGGTTCATCATAACTATATGTCGAAATGCCATTGAGACATTCAGCCATATCTTATATAGTGTAGAACGGGGCCCCAAAAAATTATAATATCCGGCATATTGTTTTGCTGTTTAAACAATTTTTTTCAAAAATTTTGGGGGCCCCCGAGACCAATTTTTTCCGGGGGCCCGAGGCGGACCGCGACCACCCCCCCCCCCCCCCCCCCCGGTTCGCCGCTGCTTCAGCCTCTTACGAAGAGTGCCTTCAGTTGCTTCCAATGAACGTGCTACCGCCCTTATAGATTCACCATCATTAACTCGCTTCCTTGTATTTTCAAGATCCATAATTGACTATAGACTTCGGTCGGTAGTCCGTTTCCTTCGGGACATGCGCAATCGTAATCGGGAACGTAAAAAAAACATAATCTTTAACAGTCGTATAAGAGCACGCGCGTACTCCAAATACCTAAGCACTGCGTACACTTATATGTCTGTGTGGAACACGTTCTAATTCCAAATTACAATCAATATTTCATTGTATATAATTATATGATTTTTAATTGAATCGGTGATTTATAAAACCCCACATATTACATATATCAAATGTTTACGATGCATTAAAAACTGCTTATTAATTAATGCAGTGATTAGTTAGTATATTTTGAAAATATAGAGCCTAACAAGTTATATAAAGGTATATTACCGACATAATTTAGGATGGTTTTAAATAGTATTTTAATAGTATAGATTCAAAACCGATACTGATGGATGTGCTTAGAAGTATCACCAAAGTTCGGCTTTGGTGGTACTTTGAGTTAAGCAACATTGCGCATGACCAATACTCGGTGGGTGACCGATTAGCCGTGCACCGGCTGGCGCATTAACCAGTGAGCGGAAGGCCAATCCTTCTGATACTTTGGTGTGGATGCTTGAAAAAAAGTATTGTGCACCAGAGAATCAGAAGAATATGGAGCTGTCTATACTGGTACGGGTTTCCCACAGTTTCCCTGTACCCTCGGCAAATGCCGCATAGTATAGCTTAAGATGGCTGTAGACGCAACGGAAGTTAGGTTAGATTACTGAAGTCCGGGGAGGGAGTGATAGGAAAAGGGTTCAATTGGGAAGGGTAACACGTAAAAACTCGCAAGGATATACGTTGGAACACTGGAAAAAATGTTTATAAATAGTATGAATTCAAGATACAGTTGCATCACATGTGAGGTTTTCGAAAAAACTCCACCAACTCTCCCCCCCCCCCTCCCTCGCTCCCTCTCTCCCTCCCTCCCACGTTCCCTCCCTCCCTCGCTCGCCCCCTCCCACCCTCCCACGCTCGCTCCCTCCCACCCTCCCTCCCTCCCTCCCTCGCTCTCTCTCCCTCCCTCCCTCACTCCCGTTCACGTTCTGTTGATTGTCAGCTGGAATCCAGTGAACAGTGTGAAGAGAATGTGTAGCCTATAATATGCATCTATACGTTATATCGATACGTATGCACATATTGATCGTAAAGCGGGATACAGACTTTCTAATTTTTCAGCGACCGCTATTGCCAAATACAAAGACCATGGGATTGAAGTTCTCTCCAACCAGACCGGACAAGCCATCGGGATAGTTTTTAATTTGGTAAAAAATTGGGATGGGCCTAGAACTGCACGAAAAACCAGCAAACAGAAGAACAATGTTCCTTAAGGCCGGATCCTGAATTAGAAGGTCCAAAAAATCGATTTTTTTTTTATTGTTTAAATCTATTCCTGATGTATCTAAGAATGTCTAGATAAAGTTTTATAGCCCAATTCGAAATATTTCCAAAGATACAGCACTGAACGTAGTGGAGTGTCGAGCAGGTATACGGGCGCTCGGGCAGTTAGGGCGCCCGTTTTCTCGAGTTTTCGTTTTTACGATTTTTCTAATTTGGCGTATCTGATTACAAAAAAACTAGAAGTCCAATCGAAACAAACCAAAGCTTGTTCGCTTCAGTATCGTTTTCTTTTCTATTTGAACTAAAAACATTGTCGAAAAAAAAATTCTTAACAATTTTTTTAGCAAGTTGAAAGAATTTTTTTTTTCACAAAAAGCACATTTTCTACTTCAAACCCGAAAAAACATTCAAATTTCAAATTTTTTTCGTTTTTTTTAGTTCATATAGAAGAAAAATATGTCACAATTAAAATGGTTTTTGGTTTTTTTATTTCAGATGAAAATTACGAGCTCCATTTGTCACGCCGCATGGAAACAGCAGTGGCACGAATGTGCATAAAAATCGGTTGCCTGTTGATATTTTTCTTTAAAAAAAATTGTTTTCTTATGTTCATACATGTAATAAAATAATCTGAAAATTTTGCTAAACTTGCTTTTTTTTTTACCCGAAAAAAATTCCTCAAAATATCGATTTTTCGAACCGGCTAATTCAGGATCCCGCCTTAAAAGCGTCTTCACATTAAAGCTTCATATTTTTTAAGTTGCTTGAGTTTTTGTTTCAAAAAATGATACCAGAGATTTATTTCAAATTTTCTGCACTATAAAAAGAAATGAGAAACAGCATTTGTTTCTTTTTCATATTATTTTATGAATAGTTCAGTTTAAAAAATGAACTATCAGCATTGCATTTAGTTTCGTACCTTCTTTAATTCCGAATATGTGCGATTTTTTTTATTTCAGGAATGAATAAGGCGCTCTGATCAAGCTTCGATTGTTCACCTTGATCCAACCTTGAGTTTTTACCCTGACCAGGCTGAAGCCAGGGATTATATTTCAAAACTGATCAGGATTTGATGAAAAATCCTGATCAAAGCCGGAAAAAGAAATCAGGCTCCCTGATGAACAAGGTTTCTATGCAGAAAGATTTCAAAGACGAACGGAATGACTATTTCAGCCTTTGGTATGGGTGTTCTCCTAACTCAATAAACACCAATCAGTAAGTTCATTAAAAGGCAAATCCGTGTAGAACAGGATTTGTAAAACTCGCGATGTGTGTGGGACCGATTCAACACATGTTGCCTCGATCTTTCTCACTGCTGTCCACTCGTCGAGACCTAGCATGCATATCATCGGATTCCTTCAGTCGCCATCTCTTCTCTGCGGATCCAAGAGTAGTATCATACACGGTGAGGGTCGGGAGGTAGCGAAGAAGGACCATAGATAGGCGGGGTAGAGCCTGGACCATTCCCTCCGCTTCCTTCTCTGTCAAGAAAGACGCGATTAGCATATGCATGAAACCACCCTCATGCAAGAGTCCGAGGTCGAGCCACTAACCGCGCACGCTCTCCCGTCAATGTCAAGGAGCATGTACGTTCCATCAAGAGCAGCATACGTGAACGGTGGAAGCGACAGCAGCAAGAGCGAGACAGTCATACGATGGAGAAAGAAATAGAGTGGAAATGAGGAGAGGAAGGGAGCGATGTACAAGAGTCAGGAGAGATAGAAAGAGCCTTATTTATTTCGAGCCCTCGAGTTGTACATCCTACTTGCTTAGAGAATGACGGAGAGAGGGAACGAGACAGGAAAAATAAGGGTTCGGATAAAGCGAGATTGAGCCAGCAGCAAGAACACGGCGGCCAATGTCTCTCAACGTCGTTCAGCGGCACAAGCCCCCTGCGGAAACTTCAATAATACCTATCAGATCCCTCAATTACCGTCTATTCAATTACACGCCGCTTTATAATTAACACTGACACCGCAATGTGTGCGGGATTACGCGGAGGCCCAACAACCCCTACGCTTCTCTATTGCTGCTGATCCGCAGTTGCCAGCTCCGGCCATTTCATTCGAATTGGCTAATTCGAGAATGAATGCACCTCGTACCACGTGTGATGTGCTGGAAACTCAGAGGCAGATATTCGCGCGTATATACCAATTCACGCAGAGCCGGGCGATGAAACAAGTGACAAATTCTACGTAAGAACACCCAAAGCATTGAGTTACTTATTGACTTCAACAGAAACGTGTTGTATTTGTGTTAAACACCTCCTGTTGACGATGAACTGGAATGCGAGACAGGCGTGGATGAATGGATACCATTAGACCGTGGATCACCGAACTATAATGATGCGGCAAGTCATATTAAGGGATCATCACAGTGTAACGGGTCGAAAAATAGCTGATTTTTGCGATTTTTTTTCGATGGCTAAAATATGCTAATTAGTCTGATTTTTTTATGTGAAATCAAAACACTCATGAAGAACAGAAAATACATTTTTAAACGTTTATTCTTACTCTTTTCACATTTTTTAAACGGTTGAAAATGTCTTCGTAAAAAACGAGTCTTCACGATGTACACGGTTGTGGCGCTAAATAATATCTGAAACAAAATTTGTAAACAGATTATTAATCAATACGAAAACTGCTATCTTGCTATTGTCACATCCGGAAGGAATGAGAGCATAATATTTCTGTTTCCCTCTTTGTTGCCTACGGCTAGCGCAATAGCACGGGATGAGGAAAAAAGGGGATGTGTCTGAGATAAGTGAGATTCGGAGATTTCCGCGAATGGGTTGGTGTTCGAGGAATAATTCGACAGACTTGTGTTCGATTGACACGATATTATTTATTAAAAGATACTAATTGGGTTAAGGTGATCAGGGCTACGATCACCGTAACCCTATCCAGTGTAATACAGAAAAAAACATATGGGTAGCTTACATTCATTGAATGTCGGTCGCTCGCTTGGTTGCACGGATGTTTATTGTAGCTCGGAGTTCGAGGGCCTTCGCTCTTGGCCTAGTGCGCTCGCCGGTACAATTTTTGGTGAGACGCTCGCGAGATTAGATGTCGATGCGGGTGGTTATTTAAATGGCACTTGGCGTGAACCGAGGATAAAAATTATACGAGTGTAAATAGAAGATCTTTGAAGATTAAAAAAAATGCACTTGACTTCTTTTCAAGAGGTACGATTGAATTGTTTCGTAAAAGGTCGTAAAAGGATGAGAAATCGATTCGGATGGAAATTAATTAAAGAATACTTGTTGGACCACCGATGTAGAAATTGACCATCGGCCCAGCGCTGGCTCACAAGGAAACCGTTTCCGGTGTCCCCCTCCGATCTCGTTTATTTTTGGATATGTTCATATATTCTTCTTGGATATGTTCATATATTCAATATATATTCTTCATCGAAATCTAAGAGACACGTATTTTTTTTACCGGCGGAAAAATACTTTTAAGGGGTGAAACTCACCCTCAAAGTTGGGCGCCCTCCGAGTGACTCTTGCAGTTTCGCATAGTTCCAATCAAGATATTCGAATGAAACCAATTCGAGAAGAATGCTTCTGGCGAATAATGAAAAATGCGCCTCTATAGGGTTTGAAAATAAAAAAATTCGTGTAACTCGGAAGCTTTTTTTTTATCTCGATAAAACGAATTGCATTCGAAAGAGCTTGAAAAAGTAGAAGATACGGGTTTTTGCGTTTTTCGAGAAAAAAAAACTTTTGGGGGTGACTACCCCTGTATAATACTGTTTCCGGTGTGCCCCTCCGATTTCGTTCATTTTTGAATATGTTATTCTAGATCAAAATTTAAGAGATACGTATTTTCTTTACCGGCGGAAAAACACTTTTAGGGGGTGAAACTCACCCTCAAAGTTGGGCACCCTCCGAGTGACCCTTGCAGTTTCGCAATGCGCCTTTTCCAGTTCTGAGGGGGTGAATAGGGGTAAATCTATAAGGGTTGAAAGTAAAAAAATTCGTGTAACTCGGACACTTTTTTTTTTATCCCGATGAAACCAATTGCATTCAAAAGAGCTTGAAAAAGTAGAAGATACGGGTTTGTTTGCGTTCAATTCATTATAATAAAACGAATCGTGTTTACGGTTTACAATTGTTAACCTTTTAACCCGCATAGGTGTCTAAAAATGTATGCCGTCGAAATAGGAATACGTCTATTTTGAGTCATTCGCCATGAGATTGAACGATTTCCGTCACGTTAATTTCGATGAAAAACACCATCGATCAAATGGAACAAAATCGGATAAGAGAGCACGGGACATCATATAAGGGTAGTTCGCCCTAGGACGATGTTTTTCCGGAAAATTCAAAAACAGGTATCTCCTACGTTATGTAACTCTATTAAGGGCGGGGTAAAGTTAATTCGGCGAAAAAAAGGCATGTTTTTAAGATTTTTTTTTGGCGTAACGGATAGTGTTCGTTTATTGAAAAATTTACATATAATAAAGTAACATTTGAACAACATTCTCCTAAATTTGCATTGCAAAATATTCAAAATTGAGCGAGTGAAAATTAAACCCCGGAGGCGCCTCGAAAAAAAGTTGGTTTGCGGTGTGCACCATAACTCGCAACAGAATCATCTGAAACAAAAAAATCAAAATGCATTTGTTAAAGGAGATGTTTCTCGAGGTAATGACGGGAGGATTTTTTTTTTTCGATTTTTAGATTTTTCGTAGCACTTGGGAGCCAAAAACCCGATTTTCGCTAAAAAAAATCGGCTAATTTGTTGTTGAAAAATTAGTAATTATTAAACAAAACAAAAAAGCTCTCGACAATACCTGGTGAATTATGTGAAGAAGTACTGTGCAAAATTTCAAAGCGATTGGTCCAGTAGATTTTGAGTTATCGTGCACACGGACTTCAAATATGACAAGTCTCAGAAAAACGGTTTGAAAAACGCAGAAGAGTTTGGTCGCTTAGCGCTCATTGCACATAAGTTTGAGAACACTTCTCGATTGCATAAAAATCTGAGAAAATTCATGCATATTAAAGGTACTCAAAAGATTAATTTTGCATAATAATAATTCCAAAATGTTATTAACAAAATGATGAAAAAAAAATTAGTCAACAAATTTCCCCGCAACCCAATTTTTTTTCGTGATTCGTTCATTTTTCTGAATACGTATGAATTTTTTCAGATTTTTCAATTATCTTTGAATTTTTAGAAATTCAAAATAAAACTCGATAATTTTCTTATACTCACTCAAAGTCGTCGATGCCAGGTCCGTAGAGCAAAAGGCTTCCATCAAGATGATCAAGAGCATCTTTTTGCGTTTGTCTACGCAAAACTCTTTCTTCTTTACTGTCGTGCGCCGCTTGCTCCTCTGCTCTACTAATTCGCAAATCGTCAACTTGTCGGGCCCATTCGTGAGCACTTGGCCCTGTACTGATTTGCATCTCTTCCATAAAGGCCAACAAAGCGAAAGAACCTTCATTGTAAGTACATGCAGCTACATGAGCTGCAATTTCCACAATTGTAGAGGTGCCACTGACTGACTTTGGAAAGATTTTCCAAATAAGTTGATTGAGACTCTCATTATTATTTTGCGTGAAACCTCCAAGACATCGCTGCAAAAGTGCGTCGTTGCTCAAGTCACTATAAATGGGCTCAATGGCTTCCAGAACGTCAGTAGGAAGGGCTGTGTAGCTGTGTTTGAATGATTCTAGAGCATCTGCAGCTGCAGCTTGCTGCCATTCGCACCAGGAGTCTTCGCCGCTTGGGCATTTCTCGTGCTGTGGGTTCTCGTCGGTTGAACTGTAGTGATGATAAGTTGCCCATATGGAATTTTTCATCTTCTCAACTGAATCATAATTACGTCGAATAGCTAGTCCATAGTAAACAGTCAGTTTATCAATCATTTTAGCAGTGAGCTTTCCTTTGCCAGAAAGGCTTTTTCTTTTTACGATCTTTCCGGCCTTGGTTTTTGTGTCAACTACGCTTGTTTTTACTAGTCCACGCAGACGTGTTCCCATTCTCTTTTGGACATGCCCTATGCATTCTTTTTTGTTTATCACAAAATCTTCACCATAAGGTTTTGCATTGACAACGCCGCTGTACGTCTTTGAGTCACCGTCTCCGATGTAGTTACGATATTTCACCCCAAGATTTTCCACCGATCGTTCGAACATTTCTATAATTGCTGATACCTCCATGTTTCCAGAGGGTCCCTCATGGTTGGCTTTGCAATCACCGCTATCCACATGCTCTTCGTACCACGCTTCGTATTCGGCAGAATCCAATTTGTTTTTCCAAGTCTTACAACCGTGGCAGTAACTGCTTTTTACAAAAATGTCAAGTACCTTTCCAGTACAATATCCAATTAGAGAAGCAACGCCAAATAACGAAGAGAATCCTCTTTTTTTCCAAGTGCCGTCGCCTGATACAGTCAATTCTGACGTTTCTTCTACATTATTTGCTTCAGACATTGCTTTTTTCTCTTCTTGTGCAGCCGATGCGAAGAACTTCTTGGCCACATTTTGTATCGCTTCACAATGTTTTTTCATATATAAATTATAGGCTGGTTTCGATAAGAAAGCACTCGCCAAATCCATTAGTCCGCAGAACTTATTGCATCCGGCTAAACCTAAGCCTAACACTCGCATTACGAAAGCAAATCGATAATTGACATCGTATACACCACTGTCTATTCTTTCACTTGATGGAATGTAGTGAGGCTGTTTACACTTTTCACATGTAACCTTGATCTTGAAACCTAGACCTTCTTTTTGCATGTTTGGAATGTAACTTTTCCATCACACTTCACACATTTGACTACAGTAGCAATAGTCGAAAAAACAAGAACGAAATCTATCATTCGATAATGTTTTTGGATGTCTTCTACCACCCCAGCGGGATTATTTTTAATTTTTTTCGCTGACGCGCTATTAGCTAACGGTTCGTCGTTTTTACGCTTTTGAGGAGGCACTTTTTTTTCGGTCGGCACAATTGCCCAATACCGTTCTCACGATCTTGTCTGCTTATTTTTCGAGGCATTTTTCGAGGTACGAACACGAACGAAAACGGACTCAAACTGTTAGTGTGACTTGCTACTGCTCAGAACGGCATACAGCGGTCAACTGATGTACAGACTAATGTGTATACTAATATACACCATGCCTCGAATATACATAACGGGACCGGAACAGGCCCGTTTATCAAGAAATTTATTCGGGGTCGAAAAATACAATAGCGCGCCGCGCAGCTGCCGCCCAGGTATAAAACCCGGCATGGAGCAATAGACGCTCAAATACTCATAACTTCATCAATTTTACTCCGATCGACTTGAAATTTTAACACAATATTCTTGAGATATTATGCATTCATTTAAAAAATTTAAAAAAAGTGAAAAAAAAAAATTTTAATACTTTACCCCGCCCTTAAATTTAGATGGTTTTGATAGAATGAAAAAGAAATCGATTTTTGAAAAATTTTCGACTTTCAACCCCTACAAATTTCTACCAACTCGTTCCCTCGAAATTGATGCAAGCGCATTTTTTATTATTCGCCATAAGCATTGTCCTCGAATTTATTTCATTCGAATATCTTGAATAAAAATGTGCATAACTGCAAAAGACACTTTGAGGGCTCGTTTCACCCCTTAAAACTGTTTTGCCGCCGATAAAAAAAGTACGTATCTCTTAGATTTTGATGAAGAACAACATATCCAAAAATGATTGAAATCGGAGAGGAACACCGGATACAGGGGTCGTCACCCTCAAAAGGTTTTTTTCGAAAAACGCAAAACTCCGTATCTTCTACTTTTTCAAACTCTTTCTAATGCAATTGGATTCATCGAGATAAAAAAAAGTTTCCGTGTTACACGATTTTTTTTACTTTCAACCCCTATAGATTTACCCCTATTCACCCCCTTGGAACTGGAAAAGACGCATTTTTCATAATTCGCCGGAAGCATTCTTCTCGAATTGGTTTCATTCGAATATCTTGATTGGAACTATGCGAAACTGCAAGAGTCACTCGGAGGGTGCCCAACTTTGAGGGTGAGTTTCACCCCTTAAAAGTGTTTTTCCGCCGGTAAAGAAAATGCGTGTCTCTTAAATTTTGATGTAGAATATCCACAAATGAACATATCCAAATCCATGTAACATATCCAAAAATGAACGAAATCGGAGGGGAACACCGGAAACAGTATTATACAGGGGTAGTCACCCCCAAAAGTTTTTTTTTTCGAAAAATGCAGAAACCCGTATCTTCTACTTTTTCAAGCTCTTTCGAATGTAATTGATTTTATCGAGATAAAAAAAAAGTTTCCGAGTTACACGAATTTTTTTACTTTCAGCCCTTATAGATTTACCCCTATTCATCCCCTCGGAACTGGAAACGGCGCATTTTTCATTATTCGCCAGAAGCATTCTTCTCGAATTGGTTTCATTCGAATATCTTGATTGGAACTATGCGAAACAGCAATAGTCACTCGGAGAGTGCCTAACTTTGAGGGTGAGTTTCACCTCTTAAAACTGTTTTTCCACCGATAAAAAAAAATACGTATCTCTTAGATTTCGATGAAGAATAACATATCTAAAAATAAACGAAATCGGAGGGGGATAACGGAAACGGTTTCCTTGTCAGTGTCGAACTTAATTGGCCGAGGCTCGGCAAAAATGCTTGGCCCAGGCATGGAAATGTGACGTGCGGCTGACGCTCGGCAGCCGAGGGTTGACTACGATGCCAGAACCACGACTGGCCCATATATAAATTGAGCATCGGCCCAGCGCTGGCTCAGTGTCGAACTTGATTGGTCGTGGCTCGGCAAAATGCTTGGCCCAGGCATGGAAATGTGACGCGCGGCTGACGCTCGGCAGCCGAGGATTGGCTATGATGCCAGGACCATGACTGACCCATGTATAAATTGAGCATCGGCCCAGCGCTGGCTTAGTGTCGAACTTGATTGGCCGAGACTCGGCAAAAAAAGCTTGCCCCAGGCATGGAAATGTGACACACGGCTGACGCTTGGCAGCCGAGGGTTGGCTACGATACCAGGATCACGACTGGCCCATGTATAAATTGACCATCGACCCTGCGCTGGCTCAGTTTCGACCGTGATCGGCCAATGCTCGGCAGAAATGCTTGGACCAGGCATGGAAATGTGACGCGCGCCTGACGCTCGGCAGCCATATATTGGCTACGATGCCTGGATCACAAGGATGATAATTATATTTACAGTTTGAGAGAGTAAGAGAGTGCGAGAATCGGAGAGTGGGAGAGTGAGAGTGAGAGAGAGAGAGAGAGAGAGAGAGAGAGAGAGAGAGAGAGAGAGAGAGAGAGTGAGGGCGGGTGAGAGGGTGGATGGATGGATGAGAATATGAAAATGTCAAAATGTGAAAATGTGAAAACGCAAAAATGTGAAAATGCGTACATGTGAAAATTTGAAAAGCGCGAGAAAACGAAAAATGTGAGAATGCGAACATGTGAGAATGTAAAAAAATGCGAAAATGTGAAAATGCGAAAATTTGATGGATAGATGGAGAGTGAGAGAGTGAGAAGCGAGCATTTGATAATGTGAGAGAGAGCAACTCATATTATTTGCATGTACCTTTTTCTTCATCACCCGAAAAGTCTGATAACATTTTCAATGCCATGAAATACTTGCACGTTGTGTTTTTTCTAATAGAAACGGAATACTGAGCTGATATGTCAACCAGCTATATCAGCTATATCAAGGTTAATAAACCCTAAAACAATATAAAAAGGTTAAAAAAAATAAAACTAAAAACTAAAAAAACTATGTAAGGGGTTTATACTATATAAAGGTTAAAGTATACAGAGAGATAAAGATTTGAGAATCATTTGAGAGAGTTGACTTAAAAAAAAATATATAAATTTTGCAGAGAGTGAAAAAAATTCTGAAAATATATTGTTCGGAGTAAAAAAGTGAATTATTGGTGTTATTCAGTATTATTATGAAATAAATGAACTGAAATAAGACATGGTTACTGTTGCTTAGTATTATTATAAGCTGAAAATTGATATGCATGGTCCGAAGAATAAAATTCTCCTTCGCTAGCTAAACTGACGACAGTACATAGCATTTTTAAATACATTAGGACAGAGTAAAACTGTAAGCTAAGACTGCAAAAGCTTTAGACATACAATGTGGTGATGATTTATACGACCAATCCATACAAAACAATGCCAGCATATAAAAACAACGATATAAGTTATTGATACAAAATTATTACGCAGAATTAAACCTTGATTACATTACTCGGTAGTTCGTACGAGGTTTATTTGGCCAGTAAATAAAGGTTTCATTGGGGGTAAGAATTTTTTTTTAAATAGCGAGGAGATAGTAAAGAACATTTTCATATCATGTCGCAGATTGCAAAATAGATTATGTGCATGCTACCGCAAGGGGAAAAATTCATCTTCGGTAACTAACTAACCGCAGCGTAAAAAGTGTTTTAAAGGGCATTACTAAGCGGTAAGGCCCTTAACATATGAAAGAGTGAAAAACCTCTTAAGGCCATATGGGAAAAAGTGAAAGAATTACATCGGAGAGAGAGAAAAATATTTTAAAAAGATATCGGAGAGCGAAAATAAGATTATGCCAAGATATCGGTGAGAGAGAAAAAGATTTTGAAAATATATCTGCGATAGAGAGGGAAAGATTTTGAAAGGATATCGGTGAGTGAGAAGATTTTATAAAGATATCGGTGAGAAAGAAAAAGATTTTGAAAAGATATCTGCGATAGAGAGGGAAAGATTTTGAAAGGATATCGGTGAGGGAGAAAAAGATATAACAACATATTAGCAAAAGTTAATTAGGTTTTAAAAGTATGTTCTAGGGTTATGAGGCATGTATCTAACTGATGAAAATTGATCGATTGGAAACAAAAAACTTTCAAACAAATATTAATATAAATTCTCGTCTGATTTTCCGGTCTCCATTGTGATGTGGTATAAACACCAAAGAAACGAAAAAGATAGCAAATTATAGTTTAGTTTTCGTCCGTGAAGAGTTTCACCGTCAGAGATTATCAGAGATAGAAGACTGAGTCGGACGGAAAACGATAGAAGACTGATTCGGGCTTTTGACGTACTGGCCCTCCTTGGTTCGCTTATGATTTTTAACAGAGTGGGAGTAGGGAGTGATTCAATCTTTGATTTTCCTTATTGGAAGTTATGGTACTGATGGAAGGGGAAATGCGCTCTTTATTCCCTTTGTTAATCATGAGCGCCTGATGTGCGTAGCCAAAATTCGATACTGCGGCGTTCGCGATAGCGAGGTGGCCGCTTGGTTCATATAACATGGGTGTGCGCTGGTTTTTGTCACACTACGCTCTGTTTACTAGGTCGAATCGCTGGCCTAAGAGGTATAGAATCGATTCACTGTTTGGTTCTAGGTGATACGGCCGTTCGTGGAATATCCGCTCGGGACCATGTTTTTGATGAAAACTAGAAAAGGTGATAAAGTTAGACGTTGTTCGAGCCGCTATTTGGATTCTGTCGTATGGCTGTCGTATGACGTATGACTCTACGTAGAATGTGCGCCTAGGACCGTGTATTTATTGAAAGCTAGAACGGATACTTGAATTATTATTCACGTGTACGCTCGATCTCGTTTCTCGTTAAGACTCAACCGGACGAAGAACTTTGGACAGAGGGTATCGCACGCGTTTACGCTGTTATATGTTAGATTTCTTAATATATATAATACATTTGTGATGGAAAATGAGGATACTGAGAATAACCGTAGGAAGAGACATCCTGCATATTGGCTAGGATGTAACACTATGGAGGTTTTTTTAAATCGACATTGACAAAATGGCGGCGATTTGAAAAAGAAGTATCGAATTTAGGCTACTTTTTTGACAGTTTTTCGTTAAAAAAAATATGAAGTTTAAAAAAAAAACGTTTTCATAGCAAGATAAAGAATGGCGTGAAGAATGTTGTGTCCAAATTTGAGACGGATAGCTCAAAAACTCTTCCTTTGAGAGTGTACACCGTTTTGAAAAACGACACTTCGAGAAAAATGCGTTTGAAGTTTCGAGTGCGGAATTTTCATATAAATTGTCTGCTAACGATCAATCGGCGATTTCAGGTTCATGGTTATAACCATCTATACTATTGGATAATGCAAAGAAATCGATTTTTTGACAATGTTACACTTTGATTATCCCTTAATTATGTTTGTTGAGCCTGCTGAGCTGTCAAGTTTTTGACCTTTTTCCTGACACGCTTCTGTTGTTATTATTGACAATAGTGAATATTATTCCATTTGGTGTTTATTAAAATCGGGGAAATCGTTTAAAACGGTTCGAATAAAAATGACAAAAACGTTCCGTCACGTCGTCACCTTTGCGAAGCATAAACTTCTGGAAAATTTGGAAAATAATCGGCAGATATTAAAGTGGGTGGTCCATCCATCATTTTTTAATTATAATTGTTTAGAGCACAATTCTGTCGGCGTTCGTGTTATTTCTCTTTCGGGATCACAACCTTTATAGGTTTGAAATATAAGTAGCACATTTGAAATATAAGTTACAAAAGTTCTCACGCAAATTTAATTGTGTTTAAAACGCTGGGATTTTTATTATTGAGCAAACTTATTGTTAAATTGAGTGAAATTACTAGAGGCAAGAACTCGCAATTCCCTATCCACTTTAGCGCATTTATCGGCGATGTTGAGCTTCCGTGCGACAAATGAGATAATAGTGGAACTGGAAAGACAACTAGTTTACCTGAAAAAGAGTTTCGTTATGGCAAAAACATATATACGAAAAAAAGATATCCAATTTCTTTTTTTTAAGGCAAAAAACGTTTTACATTTATGATACTTTAGGTACAATTTATCACATAATTAAACTGTTTGAATAATTTTTTTCATTATAAAATATTCCAAAATGGCGACGTATGGCGTGGTATTTTAGGAAGGTTTTGGCGCATTTTTTTAATTCGTAGGAAACACCTTTAAAACGAGTTGACCAATCGTACTGAAATTGTACACACAACTCAATAACGATATGACCTTAAACGTAAACCTACGTGTTTATGAAAATCACTTTGAAAAAGTACTTTGTTATTGCAAAAAAGAGTAAAAATTTTGTGTAGAATTTCAACTATTTGTTCTGAAGTGTCCTATTTTTTTCATGTTCAACTTTTTAAATGTGTCTTAGGTATACGTTCAGCATTTGGATGTTGAAATCCTGAAAAACCTTGGCTCATATTTTTCAGATCAAGACTGCAGTCGTTGCATTTTCTACAAACGGACAAGCGCCGCCAAAACCTTCCTAAAAGACCACGCCATAACGTCGCCATTTCGCAACATTTTTTTAATGAAAAAAATTATTCAGGCCGTTTAATTATGTAATTAAGTGTACCTAAAGTTTCATGAATGTAAGGCGTTCCTTTTCAACAAGAATTATCAAAATTGGCTATTTTTTTGTCGTCTACATGTAGTTCTTCCATTAAGGGAGAGTACCAGTCTAAAGCCCGGAAAGAATGAAAATTCTGTTTAGTGGTCTTTATTCTACATACCTTCAAGAATCTTTACCATTTTTCCACAAGATTTTTTAACAAGATAGTGATGCTGAGGTTGGATAAAGCGAGTCATCTTTGTCTGCTAGTGTCGTATGACCGGCAAAACGTCCCCTCCGTTTTTTTACCTGGAACGAAAGTACAAAGTAATTTCACTACTAAAGGATATCTCAAAATGATCTGACATTTTAATTTATTAATAAAACGTATCATTTATTTGAAAAGTACGAATATTTTTATTTCAATATAAGGTACAAATATGTGTGAAACACAATATCCGATAAATGGCCCCCTCGTTCCTGTTTGCAAACGTTCACTCTTTTGACGAAATTTTCAATGACATTTTGGCAGTATTGCGTTGACTAATTTCATTAAGGTTGCGTCCAATTATTTCCTTAAGCTCTGGAATATTCTGTAGATCATTGGCATACACTTTTCCTTTCCAAAAACCCCAAAGAAACAAGTCCAATGACGTCGAATCGCAGGATCTTGGTGTCCAATTCAAATCGCCGCGGCACGAGATAATACGACAATGAAACTTTGTATGCAATAACTGCATTGTTTCGCAGTGAATTCTCACAATTTACATGCGTTGCTCGATCTTGTAATTCTCCATGACTAAACCTCAATACTTCCTGATACCAGTTGTCAAAGATTAGTACTCTATGTTTGCCACAAAAAAAATGGCGCGCAATTTGAAATGTCAGGTCATTTTGAGACATCCCATAGATAATATTTACCTTCGAGGTACATAGGGAAATTGAAAAATATCGGTTTTCGATAAAATAGTACACGTTTGAAAAAAATATTATTCTACAAAAAAAATGGCGGAAAAGAATTTTTTTCGTAAATTCTTACAATGTTATTGAAGTTTTCCCGCTGTTCTCCCAGTCACCCATCGCATGTACCTACGGAGACATTATCTTCAATCGTAGCGAATCTGCGTCATTATGAAGGATTAACCACGTTCATTTTGCCAGATCTCATTAATTACTGTAGCTCTAATTAATTACTGTCCCATAGGATTGCAAAGATATTTCATAATTCTCGACAATTGTCACCGTTGAATTTCTTGTTCACGGATCACGATTATAATAGCTTTTTGAACTGTCTATAACGGTTCCAGCCCTTGCGTGTGTAAGGATGAATATGCCCCATACATCCACACACTCGTACGAACACAAGGCTTATGTACACTACTTGAAACGCGTGGGTGACAATGCACCGTGTATGCAAATTTTATAGGCTAAATGTCGCTGTCGACCGACCGCGGAAATAATTATTCCGAGTTACCCTATATTCAGCATCTCACTTATTGTACGATCCCATCTCCTGCTCTCTATTCTCTCGTTCCTCGTAGCATGTCGGACTCGTACCTTTCCATTTTCTCACAGCATGTACACCAGAAGCTCCTTACTCGATGACCTTTCACCTTATATACCAATGGCTCATTTTTATTGCTGCACTAAACCGCAAAGTGGGCAATGTGACATTTATTTATTCCAAGCGACGACATTAACAATTTTTCAAAGACACTAGGTTTTTTCTCTCTCATTATTGAAGCAAAAAATTCACGGCGTTGATGTTGTTCCTGAAAAGAAAAAATAATCACCGTGAGTTGTATTCAAAGGTTCCCGCGTGCCTTCTGCGCGTGCTCGTAGGCCTGGCGCCAATGTCGCATTCTACCTAACCCTTTTTACCGTAAAACACGATCTTACATACACATACGGAAACTTCTAGCGTGGGAGGTGTCTCAGATAATGAGGCAAAGAAGTGGTTCTCGCTTCTGCCACGTAAAGCACGGCTACCTTAGGGTGAGCCAATCAAAATCAAGCCCGAACAGCTGTGTAATGGGGCAGATTTTTCGAAATAAACAAAGGTTTTAAAAACGATATGAATGGAAAATGATTCATTTTTTGTACTGCCGTCAACTGGCGTAACTTTGAGACTGGGAGTACAACTTTGGGTCATCGCGTAATATTCGACTTTTGAATTTTCCACCAACACCATGCCTTATGAATTGGAGCACAATCACTGCTACTGCATACGTTGGTATTTTAACTACCTCGCGGCAAATATTTGAAGTTGTAGTTGTAATGACGTCCTACGGCAGTCCAACTTGTTTTTCACCTTTCATTGTAGCGTTTTCAGTTCATGTTAAAACTTTCATTCGCCTTCGAAAAACTGGGAACATTTCATTACCGGTAGGTATATATATTTAGAAGTACATTATTTGACATCTATTTGAAGTGTTATTTATACCTTTAATTTTGTTATTTAATTTTATAACTTGAAAGTTGTACATTTTCAGCACTGAGTGGGGTAACATTGGAACAGTCCCAAAGTGATTTGGAAGAATGGCTTACTCCATCAACGCTACCCCCACCATCTTCAGATCCTACCAGGACCTTATGGTGGGCAACTATGTTCTGGTGAGACACGAAGGTGAGCTTTACCCGGGACGGATCATTGAGATTAAAAATGACGAAGAAGTACTTATCTCTGCGATGAAGAAGTCCGCCCTAAACTGAAAATGGCCAACTAAGGCTGGCGAAATTTTTTATTCGAAGGATGCAATCGTCCAGAAAATCAACCAGCCTACTCGAATTGGCCGACCAGAAATTTTCAAAGTTCAAGAACTAATACCGTTTACGAACAAATTTTTAATTCTCTTGAGTAATTAATTTACATCGAAAAGTTTCTTACCGTCCTATAAAAATTAGTGTATCCTTCCTAACCCATCATGTTATTTCAAATCTTAATATTTAAAAACTATTACTGTAATTTGTAAAATTTTAACACAAATTTGAAATAAAACCTTTTGTAAATGTTTTAAAAACTGTGTCTTAAGTCTCTATTAAAATAGTTCTATGTAACATTCGAACAGATTGATTATTTCCCTAGTGTTTCTAAGCAAAAACAGTACTGTCCCAAAGTTACCCCAATTCATGGGGTAAAATCGTATTATTGAGAAAAGAAGGTTAACTTCATATAACACCACAGTCTCAGTTACCTAACTTAATATATAATATATTGACAGGAGTCATGAAAAACCTGAAAAAGTGTCCCAAAATTACCCCGGTTCACGGTACTGATCCTATGGTAAGAATGACAATGATTAGTGATTTTAAAAATCCCCCCAGCTTGTTAATTAATAACAACTGTAAACATCAAGCAGGGGCACTCGCGTTTTGAAACCGTAAAATATAAATATTTTAGTAATAATACATAGCGTGAAGGTAGAGTGCCTGCCCGCCCTCCTCTCCCCCGCGTGGATAGTTAAGGTTCAATTCCCACGATAATACTTTTTTTTCTTGATCGATTTATTTTATATGCGCTTTGCGGAACTTTAAAAACTAAATACTGAACACTTTCCACTATCGTTCTTAAATTTTTTCCAACCGTTCGGAACGATGTACGCTTTTAGGCATTTTCTGAATTTGATACACCGTTTACTTTCTTTCGACCCTACAACGGTACACGGTAACACGATACAGAGATCTTGAGGATGCTATCTATTGCTGTCACGGTGATTAGTATATATCTATATCTACAAGACCCCTACGTAAGGCGCCTTTAGCGAATAGTTGAAGAACTAAGTTTTTGCCTCACTAATGATGACACTTTTTACCACTAAAAAACGCCGGAATTTCCGGATCTATTTGTAAGACCGTGATCTGAAGCTTCTTTTTCCCGCTCTTACAAGATTACATGTTGTGTACAATAAAGATAATTTCAATTATAAGAGATTATTGTATTAATTGAAGAACGCTTTCCCGTCCTGAACCAACAGATGAAAATGACACATCGATGTTAAGAATCATTTAACGTACACTGAGCATTGTTTGGAGTACATTTCACCGTCGATCGTGAGTTTGTCAATTGTCCAATTTTTTGCAAGCGTTACTAATATCGCAGAATAATTTTTTAAATTAAATAACAATAATAAATTTTTCGTTGAATCTTATTTTGTTCACAATTTTATTTTTGAACACAAAAAGAAGGCGATTATAATATTTGTTCGCCAAACCGTATTTCATTGCTGAAAAACTTTCGATCTATTACAAGACCTACTGAATCATTTTTCACCTATCAAGAAAGGTCGTATGCTTCGTAAATTCTTTACCGACAGTCATACATTTTTTTCATCATAATTCCGTTACACTTTAAATCTGTTTCTGTAATCCCTTTTTAATAAATGCTATTCGAGACAAAACTGTAATGCTGCGCCGGATGAAAATAAGTTAACAGGATCCTTCATAATTATCGCGAGACTTTCGATTTATTAGAAATAGTCGAATTCCTTTATACCATATAGAAACATTCCAATATTATTTATTTCCCACTGATTATTGGGAAACATAGTCTTCAAGTTCTCCTCTTCCTTCTCCCCAGAAGGGAGAGAATTTGGACATTATGTTTCCCAATAATCAATCGGAAATAAATTATGTTTGCCAATAATCAATAGGAAATAGATAATATTATAATGGTTCTTCGTGGCACAAAGGCATTAATCTATTTCGAATGAATTAATGACTACACGTTAAAATAGTATTTTCACAATAAACTGTACCGGGATTTAATTTGCAAAAAGAGAACCTTGCGATAATTGAAGAGGGGTTCGGGGCCACGTCAAATCATTGTTTAAGAGGGTATTCTAGTATAGAAAATTTAAAAAGTCGATATTTTGGCATTTTATTAAACTGTAGACGCTTACGGGGGTATTCCGCTCTGGAAACGTCAAAACATCGTTTTTTTGCATATTGTTATAGTGTGAACTTTCAAGAATATTTTAAGACCAAACGGACCCTGAAATTCTAAAAATTGACGAAGTTACACCTATTTTAGTGGTCGAGTCGGTTAATTGAGGCAGTTATACACAAACGAACCGTTTATTCTATTGCATAGATTAGGTGTGCAATACGATCTCGATGATGAAAAGGACACTTATATGGTGCCGGAATCACTGACTAGCGGTAAGACGACAATATTTCACAAAATTGTGTAACATATGTACCAAAACTTTGAACGCGATTATATCAAAACTACATATCTTGACACGACGGGATTGATATCATGAGTAACTTTCACACTATTGATTTGAATTTGAACAGTTAGCATTCAAACAGTAGTCATTTTCGATTCACAATCGCATGTTTTAATTGGATGAACCATTTGTTAATAACAATAACTTCATCGTGCTGTTTTTCTAGAGAAAAATGAGGCTTTATTTCGTGAAGCTGTCATTTTGTGTATTTTTTGAAATTTCGAAAAGTAAATCGTGAACCCATAGCCAGCTGGATATGTTTAAAGAAAAAATGTTTCGTTTTCGGTTCAGATTACATTTGAGCCTAGTAGAAATCCGGCCGTTTCGGGCCTCGCCACTGGAGGACTGCAACGCCAACTGCAGCACCATGAACACTTTGAAAGATTTTCTTCCGTAAAAATTACATTGTAATCACAAACATGTGTACAACATTCTGGGAAAACAAATAATTTATTCCAACCAATCTGTTCCTAGAAAAAAATTCATCATTCTGACCCTTCGAATTGGGCTTCCAGAGAGGGATACCCCCTTAAGAATACGTCCTTGATTTAAAAATTTGTAATTCCCAATATTTAAAAAGAAAAATACAAAAAGGGATATGTGAATGTCTTAGGTAAAGAGAAGAAGTGTGCTAAAAGATGAATAAGGAGGAAGGGGGAGGAAAAAAGAGATGGAGTAGAGGAATAAATGAAGAAAAAGAGAAACATGTTAGAGGTTACGAAGTGCAAGAATGCGTCGTGTAGTAAATAGGTAAAGTGATATGTAAGCGGGAAGTTACTGTTTTGTGAAAAAAACTTTTTTTTGAAGTTGTGCAAACAAAAATCGTTACAATGGATACTTCCTTATCCCATTGGCATCACTACAAGCCCCTTGTTAAAATACTGCAGCGTGTCCCTGTAAAAGCCTTTTGAATTAGACGGACGAACTCCTATTGACAATGAGACAACTCCTCCGAAGCATTTTCTTATTAAGAGTTTACCCACGTAGAAATTGACCATCGGTCCAGCGCTGGCTCAGTGTCGAACTTGATTGGCCAAGGCTCGGAAAAAATGCTTGGCCCAGGCATGGAAATGTGACGCGCGGCTGACGCTCGGCAGCCGAGGGTTGGCTACGATTCCAGGACCACGACTGGCCCATGTATAAATTGAGCATCGGCCCAGTGCTGGCTCAGTGTCGAACTTGATTGGCCGAGGCTCGGCAAAAATGCTTGGCCCAGGCATGAAAATGTGACGCGCGGCTGACGCTCGGCAGCCGAGGGTTGGCTACGATGCCAGGACGACGACTGGCCCATGTATAAATTGAGCATCGGCCCAGCGCTGGCTCAGTGTCGAACTTGATTGGCCGAGGCTCGGCAAAAATGCTTGGCCCAGGCATAGAAATGTGACGCGCGGCTGACGCTCGGGAGTCGAGGGTTGGCTACGATGCCAGGACGACGACTGGCCCATGTATAAATTGAGCATCGGCCCAGCGGTGGCTCAGTGTCGAACTTGATTGGCCGAGGCTCGGCGAAAATGCTTGGTCCAGGCATGGAAATGTGACGCGCGCCTGGCGCTCGGCAGCCATATTGGCTCCGATGCCTGGATCACAAGGATGATAATTATATTTACAGTTTGAGAGAGTAAGAGAGTGCGAGAGTGGGAGAGTGAGAGTGAGTGAGAGAGAGAGAGAGAGAGAGAGAGAGAGAGAGAGAGAGAGAGAGAGAGAGAGGAGAGAGAGAGAGAGAGAGAGAGAGAGGGCGGGTGAGAGGGTGGATGGATGGATGAAAATGTGAAAATGCGAACATGTGAGAATGTGAAAAATGCGAAAATGTGACAATGTGAAAATGTGAAAACGCGAAAATTTGATGGATAGATGTAGAGTGAGAGAGCGAGCATGTGATAATGTGAGAGAGCGCAACTCATATTATTTGCATGTACCTTTTTCTTCATCACCCGAAAAGTCTGATAACATTTTCAATGCCATGAAATAGTTGCACCTTGTGTAATATCTGTAGATTTGTTCTAATAGGAACGGAATACTGAGCTGATATGTCAACCAGCTATATCAGCTATATTAAGGTTAATACACCTTGAAACAATATAAAAAGGTTAAAACAAATAAAACTAAAAACTAAAAAAACTATGTAAGGGGTTTATACTATATAAAGGTTAAAGTATACAGAGAGATAAAGATTTGAGAATCATATGAGAGAGTTGACTTTAAAAAAAATATATATATTTTGCAGAGAGTGAAAAAAATTCTGAAAATATATTGTTCGGAGTAAAAAAGTGAATTATTGGTGTTATTCAGTATCATTATGAAATGAATGAACTGAAATAAGAGATGGTTACTGTTGCTTAGTATTATTATAAGCTGAAAATTGAAATGTATGGTCCGAAGAATAAAATTCTCCTTCGCTAGCTAAACTGACAACAGTATATAACATTTTTAAATACATTAGGACAGAGTAAAACTGTAAGCTAAAACTGCAAAATACAATGTGGTGATGATTTATACGACCAATCCGTACGAAACAATTTTTTTTTTAATGAGGGGAAAAAGGCCTGACGCATCGTCAGGGGCTAGTCATATTCACCAGGAAATAGTCGTATTCCCTGGTATGTGGGGCTTGCACCCACTAAAAAACCTCCTCATTACACAGGCATGGATCCACCCTAGAACTACCTTACGGTATTACTTCAAGGTGGTGCCTCGTACTAAGCCATTGGCTCCTGCTGAGTGTTGTTGTCTTTCTATTTTTGTTTATTCGTTCAGTGGGCCATCACTGGTTTATCCTTGCTGGTCTAGTTTTTTTTTCTTCCGTCGCAGCACCAGTTCAACGTGTGTTTTCACGCGCTCCTATTGTTCTTCTCCGGTGAGCACAAGGCCCACAATGGTTTCGGGAGTGAACCGCCCCACTTCGTCTTCTAGTTTTTGTCGCTCCGTTATCCACCTGCCGCACTCAAAGAAGGTGTGGTACGGTGTGTCGGATAGAGCATCTCCGTAGATGCATTTCGGGTCTGCTACCTTTCCCATCTTTCGAAGGTACGAGTTGAAGTTAAATCTGCTGTCGCTCAAAAGCTAGCAGGTCGATCGGTACCACTCCGGCGATCACCATTATCGCCGGTTCTGAAACAGTCCGGTAAGAGCTCGCTACACGCAGTGCTCCCCTTCTCTGTACTGACGCCATCTGTTTCCGGTACTTATCCTTCTTCAGGGCGTCAGCCCATAATTCGCACCCATACAGGAGTATGGAGTTAGTCACCGCCATGAGGAGTGGACGCCGGCTAGCCGTAGGTCCGCCAACGTTCGCCATGAGTCTGCTGAGGTACGTTGTCACCGTCGCAGCCTTTCCGGAGGAGTACTGGATTTGCTTCCAGTAGGAAAGCTTAGTGTCCAGTCGGATCCCCAGATATTTCACTGCTTCCTTCGTGGTTATGGTCTCGTTATCCACTAGAAAATTGACGACAGTTGGTATTTGTCGTCGCGTCAGCAAAACGAGTTCTGTCTTTTCTACTGCCAGGCTCAAGCCACGCTCTTGCAGCCAGGAGCTCGTTTTCCGCATCACCTGTTTCAGCCTCCTCTGTGCATCGTCTATATCCCGGATTACGATAACCGCTCCTATGTCATCCGCATATCCCACAAGGAAGGTGTCATGTGGCATCTGCATCCGGAGGATGCCGTCATATGAGGCATTCCACAGGTCTGGACCAAGGATCGATCCTTGTGCAGCCCCCCCCCCCCCCCCCCCCCCCCCCCCCCGTGATCTCCCTATTACGAGGGCTGTCTAGCGTGTCGTACATCAGGTGTCTGTCTCTGAGTTAGCTCTGTACCATCTGGTAAAGGTAATCTGGGATCTTGAAGTGGTTTCGCAGAGCTGTCAGTATATCGTCCCATCTCAGAGAGTTAAAGGCGTTGCGAACGTCGAGTGTAGCGAGTAAAACTATCCGCCTGGAGTAATGGTTTCCTTGCTGTGCCGCTGAGACTGCCCTGACCATCTACTCGACGGCGCCTACGGTGGACCGTCCTCTCCTGAATCCGTACTGTTGCTCGTACAGTCCGCCTGCTTGCTGGATGGCCGCGGCAAGCCGAGGCTTGATCAGCCTTTCTAGGAACTTCCCGGCTGTGTCAAGCATGCACAGTGGGCGATACGCTGACGGCGATTCTGGGTCGCCTTTACCTTCATCGATAAGCACCAGGCGTTGTATTTTCCATGCCCTGGGGAAGACTCCGTCTGCAAGACATCGGTTGTATGCATAGAGCAGGAGCCGGGGGCATGACTCTGCAATGATCTTCAATACTTCCGATGGTACCCGGTCTGGTCCCGGGGCCTTTTTATTCGGGAGGGCGGCCGCGGCTTTTCTCAATTCTTCTTCTGTGAATGGAGGTATGTCGTCTTGTCGTATGAGTCGAGGCCCTTCCATTCGCACTGGAAAGGCTGGGAAAAGCGTGTCGACTATGTTTCGCATACTTTCAGCGTCCAGGGTGGGGCTCGGATCCTGTGCTCTGAGTTTGCGCATGACAACTCTGTACCCTAGCCCCCAGGGATCGTTGTCGACGTCGCGCTTAAGCTCTTCCCATTTGAGACGCTTGCTTTTTTTTATCGCGATCTTCAATGCTTTCCTGGCCTGCTCTTTCGTTTCCGTCTCTGTCGTAGCCGTGCCGCCAGTGCGCCCTCTTGTTCTGGTGACCGCGCGTCGTAGCCGCAGACATTGGTCTCGGAGCTCGGCGATTTCCTCGTTCCACCAGTAGACTGCTTTCTTCCTTGGCCTCGCCTTCCTGGGCATGGCCTCCTTACAGGATTTCAGGATAAGGCGCATGGAGGCCTCGACTATGGTCTCGGGGGAGCCCGTTTGCTCCAACACAGCGTCCATTCCTCAACTTATGGTCGTTGTCAGTTTTTGCGCGTCAAGTTTAGCCCTGTTCCAACTCGTTGTTTTCCAAGAGGCGGTTGCGGTCTGCTGCTCAGCCAGGCGCAGGCTAAAGGTGATATATTGAATATTACTCCCAGTATAATCCTCAATAACCCTCCAGTTCTTGATGATTTGCGCCGAGGCTTCCGTTACGAAGCTAATGTCTGGGCCAGTCTGAGCACATTCAGGTCTTCTAAATGTGGATTTGTTCCCAATGTTGGCTACGACTAGTCCCGTTCGTGCGGCCATCTTTAGTATGTACCTCCCCCTGCTGTCAGTGGTCGGCATGCCTCACTCCGGTGCTTTTGTGTTGAAGTCGCCGGCTACTACGAGGAGGCCGTCCCATTGCGTAATAGTGTCTTCTAGCTTATCGATCTTCTCCCGAAAGTCGTAAATGCTCTCGTTTGGGGTAAAGTAGCAGCTCAGAATCGTGGTTTTGCCGTACTTCACCCATACGAAGCCTCGTTCGGCGTCATGTGCCGTTGTTTGCGGCGACATTTGTTTTGAGACGCAAATCGCGGCGGTGCGAAGGCTGTCGGCATACCAACCTGGTTCGTCTCGGTTGCGATATTGCTCGCTAAGGATTAGCAGGTCGGCTGCCTTATCTATCCTCAACTGGTCCAGCAGTGCGTCCGCGGTTCGGCTCCGGTGGAGGTTTCCCTGGAGGATCTTCAAGTTTACCTGTTCTTTCGCGCTTCGTCCAGGGCTTGCCGGTGCGTCTGGCAGGCGCCTGTTCCCGGGACGTGTTTGAGTTGCACCGATGATAGTCCTCGTTCCTCGCATAGGCAGCACTTAGGTTCCGCCGTGAATACTTTTTTCACGTGGCCTTTGTGTCCGCATTGTAGACATAGGCCTTCGCTCTTTTGGTCCGGTCCTAGGCAGGTTGCTTGTTTATGCCCGTAGCCGAAGCAGGCATAACACCGGGTTACGAAGAGTTTCCGCCTCACTCTACAGTTGACCCAGCTGATTTTTATCCTGCTAGTTCTTAATAGCTCGGCTGCTCCGCGCTCGCTAATCTGCAGGATAGCCATCTTCTGCTCTCGGGAGTTCGTCTTCGTGACGAAGACTCTGGGTTCTGTTGCGAGTTCCTTCAGCTCCCTCTTCACGGCTTCTTCGACCTTCTCTTGCGTTGTAAAGCAGTCCAGGTCCCTGATTTCGAGCGTTGGTACCGGTTCCAGATCCCGTACTGTAGCGCTCTCCCCAAGGATATTTCTTATCGCACCGCAGAAGCTTTCCTTGTTCTTATTGTTCGAGCCTAGGTCCAGGAGGACGCCCCCCGTTCGCGTTTGCCGGATAGAATTTATTTCCGTTTTAGTCTCCGCTGGGTTAATTTTTCCGCGTATCTTGCTCAGAATCTGCGCGTACGTCTTGCCTTCCTTTGGCTCGATGAGTAACGCGTCCGCCCTGGGTTTTCGGGTTCGTCGTCTAATTGGTTCACCCTGGTTTGGTGTAGCGTCTCCCGTGCCTGGGAGCTCCTTTCGCCGTTCCCTTTCGTCCTCCCTTTTCGCCTTCTTCCGCGTCTTCCTCGTCTTGCTCTCCGTCCAGTCAGAGGCGTCGTCCTTCCTTTTTTTTCCATTCTCCGGTTCGTTGGGGTTAGACGCTGCTCTCTTTTTTCCGCCATCTGTTTCGTTGCGATCGGTAAGTTTGCCGTTCGTCCCGTCGTTTTGCGTCTACTGTTTCTTCCGATGGAGCTCGGCGGTTTTCCACGACGCCCTTACGTAGTCGATAACTTCGAACGACTCCTCTAGCATGTGGATTCCTTCCTTGACCTCGGTACTGATGTTGCGCTGTCGCGCTTTTGATCGTCTTCAAAATTTCCCAGCGCTTAAGCAGCTCTGCCTCCTCTCGCTTCCTCACACTTGAAATATGCTCCTCGATGGGGGAGCCGTTCAGGAGCGGTGCTCCGAGGCCGTTTGGCTCCGGGGTGGTCATTCCACTTTGTTCGTCGCCATTTGGTGTCGCCGGCTCTACGGGCTTCCTCAGCGGGGCCTCGGTTGGCGTTCCCGGGGATTCAGGTCTTCTTTTGCGAAGGCATGCCGCGCTTGTAGTTTTGAATCCAAGGCCAGCCAAGGCCACCACTGGCTTTGGACTGCAGTCGTCGGTTGCTGAGGTCTGCGGCCCTGCTTGCGCACCTTGTCCAGACGCTGGTACTGGGGTTCCGAGCCCCTGTACAGTAATCTCATTTCCGTTTTCCTGACCACTCATAATTGGATTATTTTTCGGGGTTACCTTCCCCTAGCTGGTTTTGGTCCGCCCCAAGGACTTTTTTTTAACCTCAGTACCGTCCATCTATAGGAGGCATTCCCCTATCCGCCACCCGGGGAGGCGCCCGATGCGGGACCAGCAGCCCGACACAGGAATCCATACAAAACAATGCCAGCATATAAAAACAACGATATAAGTTATTGATACAAAATTATTACTCTAAATTAATCCTTCAATACATTACTCTGTTCGTACGAGGTTTCTTTGGCCACTAAATAAAGGTTTCATTGGGAGTAAGAATAAAAATAAAAAAATAGCGAGAAGATAGTAAAGAACATTTTCAAATCATGTCGCAGATTGCAAAAAAGATTATGTGCATGCTACCACAAGGGGAAAAATACATCTTCGGTAACTAACTAACCGCAGCGTAAAAAGTGTTTTAAAGGGCATTGCTAAGCAGTAAGGCCCTTAACATATCAGAGTGAGTGAAAGACCTCTTAAGGGCATATGGGAAAAAGTGAAAGAATTACATCGGAGAGAGAGAAAAATATTTTAAAAAGATATCAGAAAGCGAAAAAAAGATTATGCCAAGATATCGTAGAGAGAGAAAAGTTTTTTAAAAAGATATCGCTGAGAGAGAATAAGATTTTGAAAATATATCTGCAACAGAGAGGGAAAGATTTTGAAAGGATATCGGTGAGTGAGAAAAATATATAAAAAAGATATCGGTGAGAGAGAAGATTTGATAAAGATATCGGTGAGAAAGAAAAAGGTTTGAAAAGATATCTGCGATCGAGAGGGAAAGATTTTGAAATGATATCGATGAGGGAGAAAAAGATATAACATATTAGGAAAAGTTAATTAGATTTTAAAAGTATGTTCTAGGGTTATGAGGCATGTATCTAACTGATGAAAATTGATCGATTGGAAACAAAAAACTTCCAAACAGATATTAATATAAATTCTCGTCTGATTTTCCGGTCTCCATTGTGATGTGGTATAAACACCAAAGAAACGAAAAAGATAGCAAATTATAGGTTAGTTTTCGTCCGCGAAGAGTCTCACCGTCAGAGATTATCACCAATTTCGGTAAAATTATAAGTTTTATATTTTTATATCACGACAATCATATTTTTCAAAAATAGGATATTGCTCCACGAAAAAAAAACATTTTATCACGTTACATCTAAAGCTAAAGTTTACGACTGAATTTCAGAAAACAAATTGAAATATAGGATTAGCTATTGATAATCCCGATTCAGAAAACACTTCACCGTGAATATTGGCTGTCAATTCGTTTGTCTATTTGTAATTATCAATCACACAAGTACTTTTTTTCACTTGGTCTTAAAACAACACGAGGAGATCTTCCTTGTTCCAACACTAAAAACTCTGAACAATATGGCTGCATGAGCGTAGATGTACACACATGTATAGTAGCCAGATTCTGTAACTCGGTGGCGAGCGATTTCGTCTAGCTAACGACAACCAATAAGAGGCTCCCTTTCTTCTGTGTTCGTGCATGTGATTGGCTGTCGGTCCAATTTTTGCCTTTTCCCAACGCTGGCTCTGGCGTTGAGCCAGCGTTCGGTCTGTTCTATACCATCGACATGTTGACGCTTGGGCCAGCCTAGAATGCCGACGCTTGGTATCCAGTACTGGGCCAAGTCTCAGCCGATTGTCCATTAACGGTTAAGCCAGCGCTGGCTCTGGTATTGAGCGAGCGTTGGGTCTATTCTGAACCATCGACATGCTGGCGCTTGGGCCAGTCTAGAATGCCGACGCTTGGTATCCAATACTGGGCCAAGTCTCAGCCGATTGTCCACTAACGGTTGAGCCAGCGCTGGCTCTGGCGTTGAGCCAGCGTTGGGCCTGTTCTGTACCATCGACATGCTGACGCTTGGGCCAGTCTAGAATGCCGACGCTTGGTATCCAGTACTGGGCCAAGTCTCAGCCGATTGTCCACAAGCGGTTGAGCCAGCGCTGGCTCTGGCGTTGGCTCTGGCGTTGAGCCAGCGTTGGGCCTGTTCTGTACCATCGACATGCTGACGCTTGGAAAATCCTAGAATGCCGACGCTTGGTATCCAGTACTGGGCCAAGTCTCAGCCGATTGTCCACAAGCGGTTGAGCCAGCGCTGGCTCTGGCGTTGGCTCTGGCGTTGAGCCAGCGTTGGGCCTGTTCTGTACCATCGACATGCTGACGCTTGGAAAATCCTAGAATGCCGACGCTTGGTATCCAGTACTGGGCCAAGTCTCAGCCGATTGTCCACTAACGGCTGAGCATTGGCATTTCTACGTGGGTAGTATCAGTCTATTTTCGGAAATCTTCGATTTTCTAAAAACATCAGTTTCGTATACTACATTTTTTACATTTTCATATTTTCGCATTTTCACATTTTCACATCTTCGCATTTTCACATTTTCACATTTTCGCTTTTTCACATTTTCACATTTTCATCCCATTCATCCATCCACCCACCCACCCACTCTCTCTCTCTCTCTCTCTCTCTCTCTCTCTCTCTCGCTCTCTCTCTCTCTCTCCCACTCTTTTACTCTCTCAAACTGTAAATATAATTATCATCCTGATCACATTGTAATGTACACATCAGAATTAACACTTACGATTTGTAACCATAAATGACTCTACATGTAAAGCAGCATTTTTCAATCAATTACAGGCATTCAGCATGTCACAGCTCGCCCCACTCTGCTACAACACAGCGTCAGTGGAGTGGGGGTACCCTTAGTTTCGTGTGGCATCTCGCTAAATCAGGCCCCATATATACATCTTTAAAAGCATTTTCAATGCTAAAATTCTTAAAAATATGTGCAATAAATGGAGACTGATGCCTTAAGTCCATCGCAACGTTAATTCGCATCGAGTGGCATCGATTATGTAGGCAATCAAGATGAAGCGAAATCTTCCTGCGGGATGGCACACATTTAATTGTTTTTATCATCATCGGTTGACTGCATGTTTTGCATGTCTTGCGGTTGTTTTAAATCGATATTAAACGCTCACGCATACGTGTGTACCTGTCCGCGATACATATCTACATTTGTACACACATAAAGGGTGTCCCAAAATCCACGCAGGAAGTAATTTTGATAGAAAACACAGGTATTTAATTACAAATTGTAATTTTTTTATTGATTCATAAAGTATACAGTATAGGGTTATGTATGGAATAGCATATGCATTTGTTTCTCAACAATCACTCGTGGATATTCTGAACCCCAAATGCGACAATTTTGTCGATTAACGAAGCCATCAAGATGAAAATGAGCCTCATCGCTGAAGATGATTTGATTTAAAAAATCAGCATCCACTTGTTATTTTATAATCCATTCAACGAACTCGCTTCAGCGTGCGTGGTTAATAAGCTTCAGTTCTTGAGTCAATAGAACTTTGTAAGCACGAAGATGCAAATCTTTCGTGAGAATACACTGCAGAGAGCTTCTCGAAATGTCTATTTTTTGACCATGATGCCGAATTAATGTTCCTAGACTCTCAGCAACACTCTCACAAACTGCTTCGATGTTTTGTATTAAACAACTTGTTGGAGAACGGCCAGAGTTCCTAAGATCACTAATCGATCCAGTCTCCTCGAATTTTTAAATTAATCTGTTCATAGTTAATGAAGTTAAATCTCTATTCCGAACATATTTTGTACGAAAATTGCGAACTGTAGCTGCCTAACCTTCATTATTTTAAAAATATTACTCAACAATGAAAACGCGCTGTTCATTCGTATAGAGTTCCATTTTTAATGACCCTAAACTGTCAGCTGTCACGATGTCTTTTTTTTCGTTGGCAACACTTTACCGCACAAATGGCGCAAAATTCAAATCTTGCGTGAATTTTGGGTCACCCTTAATATACGTATAAGCACAGGGTGAAAGGTCAGCAGAACCGAGGTGCAAATTTTCTGGTAACACCATCCGACGAACGAACAACTTCCAGTGTGGTGTGACAACGAGATGTTTTCGTTCTCCATATCTCTCTCGAGAGAGACCTTGCATTACTGGCATATAACTTTCGAAAAGGAGAAAGGGAGTTAGAGAGATAGGGAGGAAGAGAGAGAGAGAGCGAGAGAGAGAGGATCTCTCTCTCTTTCTCTCTCTCTCTTCCTCCCTATCTCTCTAACTCCCTTTCTCCTCTTCGAAAGTTATATGCCAGTAATGCAAGGTCTGTCGGCGAACGAGCAAACGAAAACCAACGGCATGTACAAGCAACGAAGGGATTTCAAAACTAGACGGCAAAACCGTGAAACGAGTTTAATACAGAAAATCCATTTAAGTACGTGCCTTCCCGACGTATTGGCCTTAAGCAAAGCGATAGTCCAACTGTGTCTGCAAAATATACGTAAGGCCCCTGCTGTGCATCGGTGGGCTTTCAAAATTCACAACTCATTTATTAATTTTCGACCCGCGCCATACCGACACAAGTTGACGAATGGACATTTTATCATATAAGCTCTACTGTAGTTCAAACAAGCCCTTAAACACCGATCTACGCGTTGGCAAACTCTTGTGGAAAGGAAAGTCATGGACATCGTGTGATATTCAAACACTTCAGATTTGCTACCTAATTCGAACCAATCGGCCATCTTAATGAAGAACTCAATTGTTTCTTTTCACTCGTTGTGTCCCAAAACGAAGTCTCGATCAGACTCCAAGCTTGATTTTAATTACTTTCAACCGATAGGAACTTTTAAGGAGTGAGAAGTGTCCGAAACGAATGGAAGAGTTTATATAACCTTAACCCTTTATATCACTGTGTGACAGTTCTGTAACAAACCATCTAATTCCTCGCAAAATCCCATATTGACATTTGAATTCCTTTTTTAAATCACTATGTCACACGACGCCCACAAACCATTCTATGGTTTTTAGTGTAATTCGTGCAAATAAAATGACGTTAGTTGGATCAAAATTGATTGGAAGTTCACTTGTCGCAAGATTGCAAAATTCGAGTGTGCGCAAAGTTCGCGAAAACCGAAAAAAATAATATCAAAACGACAAAATTACGAGTTGGCTTGGGTATGTTTTGGTTGATTTGGGCTACAACAAGCAAAATAACTGCTTCATAACATGTCTGTCACCTTCCCTTTATTGTTTTATAGTGAGCCCCCTGTTTAAATGTGTCAAAAACTAAATAATACGTATTTTTTTTATTTATTAAAACATAATAAATGAATGAATAAATAAAATTTATTCTTCAGGCTCTCTCAAAGCTGCGAGTGAACATTTCGGTAAACCTATTTCCGATAACATTCTGCAAAACGGTATATTCAATTTTGTTGAACAAAAGAAAAAAATTCGACTCAAAACTTAGCATAACTAAAAGCGTTGTCCTAGCAATGAAGCTGTATATATTGTAACATCTTCTGATATCATATCCTGCAACCGGAAAGAGTTCTCCCCGAATTTTTCCGTCTCCTTTATCATCGTCATACTGGCTCCTAATGCGTGAAGGCATTGAAAAAAAATACACCCACACTACATCAGTGAATTTCAACCGGTGTGCCGCGGCAAACTGGTGTGATGGGAGTGTATTTCTTGTGTGCCGTCAAAAATAGCCGGATGTATGTACCGCGTGATAAAGTCGGCACCGATCGTGATGAGTGTCGACTCGCGGCGCGAGGAGTTCGCTTGCTCGGTTTTCGTCAGTAACCAATACTCGGACGGTTAAGAACCTCCTTAGATTATAGGATTTAAAAATGACCGGAACTAACGTCAAGCTCATAAGTTCTAGTTTTCAAAACACATGCATTAACTGCCGGAAAGTTAAATCTTTTTATTTGCATGCATTTAAATATTGAATAATAGAAAATGTACCAATTTTCGGACAGCTGTTAGTGTTACGTCCCTATGTTCGGACACTATCATGTCCCAATTTTTGAACACGTCCCTATAACCTATACACAATAAACCTACCTAAAATCGATATACGTTCTCGTTAAGGGGGTCGAGTCGCACAAAAAATTCTGAGAATAAATATGTCGTATAATAGCACAAATAAAATTTTTACGCAAAGTTATCTTTACGAAAAAGATACATTATATCAATGCTCGAAAAACGCCTCGTTGCATTGTGAGACGTGTCAGAAGATGCGAGACGTCACAGCGCGGGTTTGACTCGACCGCACGCCGTGACCTCTACGATAATAAGCAGTGGTTCGAGCGAGTGCTGTCCTATCGACACGAGTCGAAGTTTTTCTTCATTCCGACTTAATTCGTCAGTACGGTCAGTACAAAGGAGACCAGCCTCAATATATTCTGGATATCCATTTCTGAAAAATATCTCGAATTGTCCACTAAAGCACTTACCACTCTTCTACCATTTTCAACGTCATATCTGTGTGAAATGGGATTTTCAGCACTCACGAATATAAAAAAGAATGAAAGGGAAAGACTGCTTTCTGTAGGAGAGGAAATGAGGGTGCCTTTGTCGACAATTCGACCGAGAATTAAATATCTGTGTAACCTGCATCAAGCGAAAACTTCTCATTGAATCTATGTCATTGACTACTGTGTGTGTCTTTTATGTGGTTTTTTTGCCATAATAAATATGTACATATCTATGTTCCATTTTATTTATGGTTATCTGTATTCCAATACGAAGGTGTGCCTTAAGAATTTTACAGAGGTTCAAGTGTGCCGTTCTATAAAAAAGGTTGACAAACACTGCACTACATGATATAAACCGTGGCGCTTTATTATTAATAAATGGTCCAGTCGACTTCACTATTAATAATCGCCTGGCATTTCCGAAGAATAGTTTCCACTTATTTCATGGTATAATCTGGTGACGAAAACGTCCATATGAGTCGAATCTGTCGGAATAATTGCTTGACGTTCCAGATCTTTGGTGTCTATTGGTGTGGATAGACCAGATATGATTGATGGAAGAACTCGCCCAAAAAGAAGTTTCGACCGAAAGAATTTACATTTTCCCAATCGCAGTCCAAACTTTCTTTCGCTCAAGTGAGTCCTTTTTCGACGTGTTTTTCGGACAATAGCGGTTCATCTGTGACCACGGTCAGAGGATAACTGATGCTTTCTATACAAAGCATCTTTGTGGAAGGGTCGCGCTACCAGCTCGCGTTTGCATCTCCCCTTCAACGGATTCTAAGAAAAAATGTAGCCGTATACGCTTTTGTAAAACAGATTGTAATTTGACTTCTAGATAAAATTGAAAATATTGATTTTGGTAAAAGCAAATAGCCGAAAATCATTTTTTCTAAAAAGCTTTCCACATATAAAAAATATCCCGCGTAATTCGATGTAAAATATTGTTATACATAATAATTGACGATGTAATGTTACCGATCGCAGGACTCTATCAGACAAACGTGACTTAACATATGTAGAATAAAGGCCACTGAACAGAATGTTCCTTCTATCAGCTGGGTATCCATAAAAAATTGTCGAAACTCACCTTTTTCGGATTCTAGTCTGGTAGTCTCCTTCAAATAGATCCAACAAACACCCACAGTCATATCAAAGCACGCACACTTCCTGCGCAGTAAACATTCAGTATGTACGCTTCCATTTCTGTCAACCGATATACCGAACAGACCAATGTATTTTATGAATATTCTATCGCTCATTGCTACCTAGACAACATTGATTGACGCGGGACTATCCGAGTCCTTTTCGCTGCATTGTACCCGCCCTTCTCATTGGAACGCCGTATCAATCGGACGAACCGATTGGGTGTTCCGTAATTCCGGAGATACCTCACCCGATCGATAGAGTCAAGTGGGTTGAAAACCAGCACAGACCATTAGCTCGACCTACGCATTGATGCAGAAGGTTCCGGTGACCGTTGAGAACGCCGTAGTCCGATATCCCGATGGCGGACTTCTCAGATCTAAGATCTGCTGTGATCCATCTTTAATGAGACGAAAGTCAGCATGAGACCAACCGATATCAAAATATATCGATTTGTTCAAAGCTCGTGTGCGTTTCTAATAGCATTTGGAGCATTGCGTTTTGTGGTGCCCGAGTGGATGTCGCAGAGATAAGACCCTTTTCCCGTCTACGATAAGTATTGCACCGTTTATATGTGTGCATGTAGATCGGACGTACCCAGTCGGTATAGCGACCACGATTACGAAATACGATAAGAGATCGTTTTGATTCAAACTGATGCGGCTTGAATCGACTGCTATGCCAACGTCGGCTTAAGGGGGGAAATGCATGTCGACGATGAAAAAACAGCCATTTTGATCGTTTTTTTTTTTGAAGGAACGAAACGTTCTACGTTTATGAAACTTTAGGTATAATTTATTACATAATTTAACTGTTTAGATGCATTTCTTCATTAAAAAAAAGACATTGCAACAGTAGCAGCGTTATGCCGTGGCCTTCTAGAAAAGATTTTAGCGGCCGTTGCCCGTTTGTGGGACATCCAACGACTTCAATATTGATCTAAAAAATATAAGCCGAGAATTTATAGTATTTTAACATTCCTATGCTGAGCTTATACCTAAGAAATATTTGAATAGTTGAAAATTTGAAAAATTGGACACCTTAGAAAACAAAATTTAAATTTTACACAACCTTTTCGTTCTTTTTTGCAATAAAAAAGAACTTTTGAAAAGTAATTAACAAGTAGGTATAAGGTCAAGGTAATATTATTATTAAGTTGTTTTGAAGTTGTGTTTCCCACAAACTTAAAAAATGTAATTTAAAAAAAACGTATTCAATGTTTCGGACAAGGAAAGTTCAATGATTTCAGGGGAGGCTACGGTCCAGGGGCCATGAAAAATGCACGAACTTCGGTTATCGTTTTTTGTATAAAATAACTACTTTTAAAAATGGGTTTAAACGTATTTTATTCTTCTATCAATAGAGAGTAAATTCAAATTTTATTTATTTAAAAAAATCCAAATTGGCAGCTCCAGGTCCTCTCAAATGAAGCCGTGCATGTTTTCGGCTGATATTTTGGTCTGTGCGGGACCTTACCAGATCATCTGAAACAAAAAGGGGTTAAACATTATTATACTGGACTAAATTGGGTGGGGGGGGGCTTAACGTTTTTTGTTTTCTGAAAAACCCCTGGATAACAAAATGGCATCCGATTGAAAAAAAAGCCCAATTTTCTTTGCTTTTGTGGACAAAAAAATATTTTTGACTCAGGTTTTAAAAAAAATTGCTTCGTGATGACCCCGCAAATTCAATTTCGTTTCAATTGCGAAGACATTCGTGTATTTCGGTTTATCAGTTGAAGCTGTAGAGCGCCCCGCGCGCTGAGAAATGCTGTTTTCAGAAAAACGCATTTAAAGTTTAAAGTTTAGGCTGTAAATTTGAGCATGCAGGTAATGAAAAAAAATTGAATTTTTCGTCGACATGCACGGTAACCCGCCCTTCAGTGATTTACCGGCTAATCAGCGATTCCAAGGCCATACAATAATCTTTCAGCTTCGAACATTAGGCGTTAAAAAATCGGTCTTATGATGCCGCTACATTTATTGACCCCCCTTAATGTGCAGGGTGTACCATTTTTTAGAAAGCATTCGAATAATTCTAGAAGATGAGGTCGTACGAAAAAATAATTCTTACGAAAGTTAAACTTTTGTTTTCTGTTAAAGCGTTTACGAGATATCGCAGTATCTTTCTAGCTGTTCATTGGAAACGTATAGTTTTAATTTCACCAAAAATAGCTGATTTTGAGATAAATCCAGCGAAAGAAAATGTCCCTACATTCAAAAACAAGAGACAGAGAGAGCGAGAGAGAGAGAGAGAGAGAGAGAGAGAGAGAGAGAGAGAGAGAGAGAGAGAGAGAGAGAGAGATTTTGTCCACAAACGGTTGAGCCAGCGCTGGCTCTGGCGTTGGCTCTGGCGTTGAGCCAGCATTGGGTCTGTTCTGTATCATCGACATGCTGAAACTTGGGCCAGTCAACAATGCCTCTCTCTCTCTCTCTCTCTCTCTCTCTCTCTCTCTCTCTCTCTTTCTCTCTCTCCAGCTCTCCAGATTGAGGTTTGCGTACTCTTATCGACCCTCGTGCGTATTCTTAAACTTCCGTATATCTACGAATTCGCAAATCCCTTTTTGTGGTTTTTAGTTTGTTATTTTTTTTAAATTAAGATTCCTAATTGTCGCTCATAAATTAATTAGAATGCTAGATATTCTTCCAATTAAAACAGAATCTGATTCGTAAAATATTTGTTTTTTTTTTCACCGTTTTGAAGCCTAGGTGCGTACTCCTATACTACCTTACGCTATACGGCTCCAACGAACCATAATTATTAAAATTCATTCCTTTTTTCAAACAGTTCCTTCAAGCGATCCGCGCTGCATTGAACACCGGAGGCATGAATTGCCGCATTGCATCTTTAGTAGATACTCTTATTATCACTATTTGTATATATCAAAATGGTCCTGAAACAACCGTACAAGAAAGAAAAGTCGACCATCCTCCAAGTATATAAATAAGTCTAAACAAGCGAGTGCCGTGATCTAAGAAAGCGAATCTTGTGTATACTTTGCTGGTACACGAAACATTGAGAGAAAGAAAGCGCTCCGTATCTCCGAAAGGCTTAATTAGTCAACATTAAACTCACTTAATTAGCCCAAAGATACCGCATCTAATTGCGGATGGTATAGGTATGCGAACTTCCCCGTTCATTTGATTCGATCCCGCAAAATAGCCACCATTACGGATAGAACTATACTGTCGAGAACGTTCTTTTGCTTTTCAACAGAACGTGGGCTTGTCTGCGGTTATACCGCTCGACCTTTTCGCTCCCCCCCCCCCCCCCCCCCCCCCCCTTGTTACGAAAGTATTAGAGTCATTTCGCAGATTCGATCGAAAAGCGCTGTCCTCCCTCAGCTTCCCATTCGGCAAGGATTCTAAGAAATTTGCTGTGTATGTGCCCTCGACAGACAGCTCTGAACTCGATATGTTTCTTATTTTTTATCTTCGGTCTTTCCTGCTCGCCATGATCTCCGATGCAAACCGAAATGTTCGTTTCGTCTCCAGGATCGATATCGTAAGCATACTGCATGCAACTATCTGTGCATGATCTTCTTAAGGAGGTACGATCATGAGGAGAAATCCAACTTTCGGGCCTGAAATTTTTGTATGATGTTGACGAATACGTTATGCACCCTTTGGAAAAATTTGAGCTATATTGACCGTTTAGTTTTTTCGTAATAAAATTGCAAAGTCGAGGACTTTGAGCTAGTGAAGCGCGTCGTCTTATGGAGAAGGTCAACCGGAAGTGCGGTGATCACGGTCTTGCTTCTCACGTATCCAACTAAGGTCGTTCGAAAACTGAAATTTGATAAATTAGACATAATATTGTGAAAAATCGAAAGTTCGAACTTCACCGTACAGTGCACGCACTACATTATAAAACGGTTTCAACTTCCGGTTGAATATTAATATAATGATGAAATAGTACCCATAGACTTGCCAACGTCGACCGTAACAGCTGATTCGTTTGGCGAGCATAACCGAGCTTCGTAGCGAGATTCTGTAACTCGGTAGCGACAGTTTTCGTTGTCGCTGGCTAACGAGAGCCAATCGCATACACGATCAGAAGAAAGAGATCCTCTTATTGGCTATCGCTAGCTAACGACAACAAAAACGTTCGCTACAGACTTACAGAATCTCGGTACTGCTTGGGAATCATCACGAAGACTCCAGAGTCGTTGAGGAACTATTTTTTCAATTTTTATTAGTAAAAATGCAATAAATAAAATATTTACCACAAATTTGGCACTTTGGGATCGACAATACGAATATTCAACATAAGTTAACATAAATCGAAACACCCGTGGGGTAACATAAATTTAGTTTCTTTGTTGACCCTGAAGATCTAGTCGTACCTCCTTAAACCGCCGAAAAACCTGGGCCCTTGACAAAACACTGTCTCCGTAAGCCTGCTGAAGTTTTGCAAAAGTTTCCGTTCTACTGTGCCCAAGTCTGAACCAAAACCTGATAGCACACCGTCGCTCAAAATTGATGTCACTCATGTTTATCACGCACTAGAAAAAAAAAAACTGTTTCACGAAAAAAATCGCTACGGACAACTAAATGACAGTTCAAACTCGTACTGAAGGCGTATGACATGTTCACCTGCCACCGTTCCTCGTCCCGCGCCCCAAGTGTTGCCAGATCAAACGCTACGTTCCCAGTCTCATTGCTTAATTTACACACCTCGTATATCGCCGCCATTTTTTAATTTTTCTTATTCGTTCTTTTTATTTAATTGTTAATAAAGCTATAATATATTCTTGAAAAACAAGAATTATTTTATATATTAAACAGTTGCGGCAAAATAAACAAAAATGTATAACTATTTTTCCAAGGATAACCCTTCAACTAAAATTCGACAACTGCACTGAAGATATTGATCATCTGATGATGGTAATTTCCAAGTTGCAGCTCACAACAAGATGGCGGTAAAGCGACAGCTTTACGCACACGGTGATTCAAGCGGTACTCTATAATGAAATTACTGGGGCCCGAATTTGCTTGTAGAGCCATATGCCGCGTTCAATACGAGACCAGTATGAGTGCTCTCACGTGAAGGAAAATGAGAACGGGGCACAGAGTGAGAGAGAGAGAGAGAGAGAGTGAGAGAGAGAGAGAGAGAGAGAGAGAGTGAGAGAGAGAGAGAGAGAGAGAGAGAGAGAGAGAGAGAGAGAGAGAGAGAGAGAGAGAGTACTCGAGAAAAGGCGAAGATATTCGCGAACGCGTATTGCATTAATAAGCCGAAAGTGTTATTACGAACGGCTGCAGAGAATCTTAACAAGTGTAATATTACTCGTGAAATCTATTTACTCTATTTTCGTCTACCTGTATGCCTCAGAATATGTTATACCATACGTGTTACTCACAAGTCGAAAATAATCCAGAAATTCTATTAAGGGGCTATTCTACTGTGAAGACTCAAAAAATAAGCTATTTTTTTATTTTTTTTTCTGAAAACTGTTGCGTGTATCAGTACAAACTTTTTTTCGCTCAAAGGTATACTCTTATAGAATAGAAGACGATTTTTTTTTGTTACATATAAATGTATATTCATTAAACAATTTATAACCGTGAAAAGGCATGAAAAAAGAAAAGTATATCGCTGGCGTTGATAATATGCGCTCGCCAGGTAATCTGAAACAAAAAATTCAAAAAGATTCTTAATCTGTATGAGTGTCGCTATCGTCCGAACTACTATTAAATGGACGTGTAGTGTACATGAACGCTGTAAAGGATAACGATTTATTATTTATTTCTATTAAATGCTAGATTTGGAGATCATTGTGTCACACAGAGATTATAATATTCCTATACATGTGAGTATTATATTTGTTATTTGAATTTCGTAGAAAATGCAAAAAGCGTTTTTGCATCGCAACATGACATTCTCAAAAAACTACCAAAGTTTGTTTCGACAAAGAAACAGATCATTCAATTTCGTCAAAATTAAACAAAAAAATTAAATGATCTTATGACAATATTTGATGAAATGTACATTGTCAATTCTTAACAGTAATTAATACTACAATTTTCAGCAGCTGAGCTAAATTTTTCACTCTGCTTTAAGACATATCAAAAAAGAGCACATATGTCCATTCACTGAAAAGAGATTAGAATACAGTACCAGTGAATAAACATGTCTAAATCTAACCTATTATTACGAATTTATAAAAAAAAATTGAAAAAAATAGGAAAAAAAAACTTTCGTTTTCGCCTTCAAAACACTTACTGTGCACGATCGTATCATAACTAAGTTGCGCGGTGGGCAAGTACCACAAACTATAAAAATTCCGTGTAGCCTCAAAATTCGATATTAAATTAAGAAATTGATTTCAACGACATCCGCGATTTTTTTTGCTACATTATAGTGATACGAGTTTTTATCGACAATTCACCTTCCTTACCTATTTAAAATATAAATGAGTTTTCGTCCATTCACTGGTCCCTGTCCATTCATCAGTCGGTGTACAATACTTCGAAGAAAAATGTTGTTATAAGTTTAAAAAAATTCAAATTAACCGGTGAAGTATTGGCGAATATTGCCGGCTGCAGGACACTATCAGATCCTTAATCCAGTCTCAGCCCTGCCATTTGTTAAAAAATCCCGTGAAAACATTTGTAAAGATACTTAAAGATATGTAGAATAGACCACACTAAACGGAAATTTCATCCTATCAACTGGGCATCCATAAAAAATTGTCGAATTTCACTTTCTTCCGGGCTCCAGACTAATAGTCTCCCTTAAGGGGGAGGGGGGAGGTGGGATTCCTTTAGACAGCCGAAAATAAGCGAATTTTCGACATTTTTTATTGTCTATTTATTCTGCATAATTGAAATTTTATGAACTTATTATTACATCTGTCAATTTTCCAAAATTTTTTTTTCCAATATTTAAAAATAGCGGCTGTACGACACTTGCTCTAGAGACGGTTGCTACCCGAGTTGTTCCACAGCGTACAACTTAGGGTCTGGTGTATTGATCTGAAACATCAGAGCCAAAAAGTTATAGATTTCTCAGACCCACACGCTCTATGTGAACCTAAAAAATCCAAAGAAAAGTGACAATTCGAAAATTGGTACGTGTTTGAAAAAATACTATATTTTTCATGAAATTTTTACTATAGTATTTTTTTATAATAAAATAGTTTTTTTCAATAATTTTTCAGGGACTTTAGATTCACATAGACGAAAATTATGATATCTAAAACTGTGCAAAATATCAAAATGATCGAACTTATAGTTTTTGAGCTATCATGTACGAGGTTTGCAAAAAAGTAGTTTTCAGGAAAACGCGTACAAAGTTTAAAGACTCAAAAATTGTACAGTAAAACCTCGTTTAACCGACGTTTGATTTACCGACATTCCGCATTATCCGAGTTACCCAACTCATTCGAATCCTCCGCATTATTCAAGGTGTGTTCGCAGATAATACGGAGAATCTCGGATAAAACGAAAAAATCTGCTATGCCTATATGCGTCGAGTATTATAGTCCTATATTGCTACTGTGTTTTCCGTATTATCCGAAATTTCACTTATTCGAGATACACTGTCCCCATATTATCTCGGATAAGCGAGGTTCTACTGTATGACTAAGTAACCTACCGATTAAGGCGGGATCCTGAATTAGCCGGTTCGAAAAATCGATATCTTGAGGAATTTTTTTCGGGTAAAAAAAAAAGCAAGTTTAGCGAAATTTTCAGATTATTTTATTACATGTCTGAACATAAGAAAACAATTTTTTTTAAAGAAAAATATCAACAGGCAACCGATTTTTATGCACATTCGTGCCACTGCTGTTTCTATGCGGCGTGACAAATGGAGCTCGTAATTTTCATCTAAAACAAAAAAACCAAAAACCATTTTAATTGTGACATATTTTTATTCTATATGAACTAAAAAAAACGAAATTTTTTTTGAAATTTGAATGTTTTTTCGGGTTTGAAGTAGAAAATGTGCTTTTTGTGAAAAAAAAATTATTTCAACTTGCTAAAAAAATTGTTAAGAATTTTTTTTTCGACAATGTTTTTAGTTCAAATAGAAAAGAAAACGATACTGAAGCGAACAAGCTTTGATTTGTTTCGATTGGACTTCTAGTTTTTTTGTAATCAGATACGCCAAATTAGAAAAATCGTAAAAACGAAAACTCGAGAAAACGGGCGCCCTAACTACCCGAGCGCCCGTATACCTGCTCGACACTCCACTACGTTCAGTGCTGTATCTTTGGAAATATTTCGAATTGGGCTATAAAACTTTGTCTAGACATTCTTAGATACATCAGGAATAGATTTAAACAATAAAAAAAAAATCGATTTTTTGGACCTTCTAATTCAGGATCCGGCCTTAATCAGCGATTCCAGAGCGATAAATTAGTCCCTTAGCTTCTTCGTAGAGTTTATTCTCGGCCATAAGCTCTTCTTTACGTTATGAAGAGGTCTCCGCCCTTAAGAGGCTATACTACTACTACGCCATTTTGTTATTTTTCAATATAAAATAATAATTCTAGTTCGGGCGATAGCGACACTCATACATATTAAGAATCTTTCTGAATTTTTTGTTTTAGATTACCTGGAGACCGTAAATCATCAACGCCAGCGACATACTTTTTTATGCCTTCATACGATTATCGATTGTTAAATAAATATACATTTATGTGCAACAAAAAAAAAATTAAAAATAGCTTTTTTTGAGCTATCACAGTAGAATAGACCCTTAATTGAGCTTCACAGCAGCAAAATGAAATATTATTTACGTCCCATATAAACGGAATCTTCAGCAACGAAAGGCAACGTTTGCCGCAGCGTAATGCAAATGAGAAGGTACCTCAAGAACGTTCTGCACGGAGTAGCATATAGAACGATGAGACAAAAAAAAACAATGATTTTTGGAGCCCGTGAGAAATGACGCAATGGTATCGGGAATCGCCTTGGGTAGAACGGAAATAAAGGAAGGAAAAATCGGCCGTTCGAAAATTGTGCGGATCGTCAATTAGTATCACCTACGGACACGAAGGGATGGAGGATAATGCATACTGGACGGGTACGAGGGGGGGCAAAAAGGAGGATCATAATGATTTTCGCACCAACATTCGGCTCGCACGTACGTATATGCAATTCACGAGAGGTTAAAAGTGGTAAGAGAAGCCGCCGTACACTAGTTGAAATCCCGCCTTTCGTGAGAGAAGCGAGTCCTCCGAGATCGTGCTATCGTACAGGCACATCCGGCGAACATGCTCGCGTGTCTTATACACATATATGCACAGAAACATATACCTTACGAAATAACTGTGTGTACGGGCCGAGCACCATGGGTGGCGAGGATAAAAGGGACCGGGCACGCACGTTCCCATTACTTCCATTCATGAGTTACAACGCTAATGACATATTACGGTCGATCGATAATATCCCTCTATGTAACGCACGTATATATCGTTTTTACTCGCATACTTCGATTCTCTTGCATGCAAAGCGTCCAAACAATATCTTTCTTTCTCGAAATATTTTTTGAGCCTTTCGAGTCTACTCGATTATTATTGAGATGTCTTGCGGTTGAATCACGACACCTTTAAAACCACCGCAGGACCCGGGAATGGTAAAAAATAATTGTACGTTAATGAGGATTTTTGTTTTGTTTAGAAAAAGTCAAGGTGCATGAGCATTCATTGATATAGAAATAGTTATGCGGACTATCCTGGCTCGCGACCATTTTCACTCTAAACTTTTAGAATATTCATTTGGTAGTGTGCACCAAAAATAATAATAGTGTACTTGAAACACTAGAAAGAGATATTTTTGAAGTTATTGCTAATCGTGATAAATTCAGACGATTCGAACGTGACTTCGTGAATCGTGATTTATTTTACACCCTCTGTACGATCGATCACATGTTTGACATGATTTCTTTTTTTGATAAACAAAGTCCTGTTTGGTTTTTATTCTGATACACAGAACTAAGAGATAAACATCGATAGCAATTATAATAAAAGAGGATAAATAAATTCTTAGCTTCGGTCCACATTCAACGAAGTCATTTTAAATTGAGAAGGGATATCAAAAGTATTGCCATATTTTTAAGGTATCAGTCGCCATCTATTGCACATATATTCAAGAATTTTTTTCCGTAATAAAATTTATCTCCATATTTTAATCTTTTTATACGTAAAAGTAGAAGTTTCAGAGTAAAAGAAAAAATTAATTTTTTTTTTAAATTTATTTTGGGCATCTCGCTGCCTGATCTCGCCCTGCTGTTACCCCTCTTTTCACCTTGTCGACACGTAACTTTGGAGCATCTAAAAACAAAAAGTCGACTACTAAAAACTTTCACCCCCGATAAAAAGAAAACAAAATGGCACACTTTTGAAATTTTCGACTGTTTTTATATTTTAATGAATATTAATGAATATTTATACCGTTACTAAGGGTCGAAGAGATATATATGCAAAGAATAATCCCTGTAAATTTAAGCCTAATCGGTGCAATAGGTTTTCCAAAATCATGTCGACAAGGTCGCAAAACGTTGTTTTGAGAAAAACGCGTTTAAAGTTGGTCTTGTAAAAATGTACATAATACTTTTAATGAAGCCTCTTACCCTCAATCAGCGATGCCTGGTCGATACATTATTCCTTCAGCTTCTTCAAAAACTTCACTTTCTTGAGATTTTTAGTTTCAGATCTCTGTTCTGCGAACTTTAGGATCTCGACACGGTGGTGCGCTGAGCGTGCAGAGACGCTTTTATTGTTTTACTCTTTTTAGCCCCTTATCTGGCACTCCGACCTAAATAACGTCCTCTACCGTATTTCTACAGGTATGTAGTATACAAAATTGATGTTTTAAAAAAATCGAAAATTTCCGAAAGTAGACTAATACTGATCCCTTAAATAAGTGGCTAATCAAGGGAAATTTAATCAGAAAATGCCCAACAATTATTGATGTTTGAAAAGAATGTATCATCCACGATTTACTCGTCCGCTCCCTCATCTGTCGGACACCTCTCATCCCCCACGTTCTTATAGATCAGCTACTGCATGTGGCAAATCATCCTATACTAATTACAAAGTATAGAACACTAGTTAAAACCATGTTCTCCATTTTTAATCACGATAGAATTCAAATTACCTTCGAATATACAAGCAAGCGATTTAAGGTATTACTGGATAGACCGTTCGGCAAAAAGTTAGTTCAAAATGGGCGAATCGTGGATTTACAAGTCTAGATCATGTCGTACATGTTTAGCCTTACAAATAGCTAATTTAATAATAAATTAATTCTTAGAAATGTTAATTTTCCACTTTTTATAATAATTGAAGTCGAAGTCGACGATATTGACGTGTGCTTGACTGAGATTTTGTTGGTGACTGTACATCTGCTTCAACTGTCCAACAAAAAAATTTCTCAATTTTTAAATTTAATTAATACGGTCAGATCATCTTATTATTACCAATAAATACCCAAAAACTCAATATATATTGAGTTTTCCAATGATTGCTATTAATTCATCGTTAAAAAAGGCGATACTCCTCATTATTTTAATTAATTTATCGACAATTGCTCAGTCGATTTATTTGAAACTTAGCATAATCAATCGGTCAATCCTAAATCTTGATGATATAATATTTTCCGAATTTACGGCGATTTATTTCCATTCGTTTTAAAACCACTAACGTCTGCAGAAGCTGTTTTCCCATAAGCAACCGTGTTAAATTCATATGTTTATAAGTACTAAATTATTTTGTAAAAAATTCTAAAATAATTCATGTATTCATGTATAATAATTCCGTCAAGAACTATCATTCCTCAAATTGTCAAAAAAATTTGTGATATTTTAATATCCATCCAGTAATACCTTAAATGCAGACAGCAGCAAAATATATTTGTTTTAACCCAATAATGATTCATTAGAAAATTCGGACTTTTAAGTTAGAATTTTATAATGAGCCATAAATGAGAATCATTAATGAGAGAACCCATAAATGAGAATCTGAAAAATGTAATTGATGAGACAATGATGCTTGACAGATCTCAATCTACTAGCTTGTAAATTATTTATGATCTGCAACTGCAGCACGAAAAACTAATTCTGGCATACTCATTGAACGTCGATAGTTATCAACGCCGCGTTTCTTGATAACAACTTTGTTTATTTCACATTAGCTTTAAAAATTCATAATAGCTTTGAACATAACGGTTCTGACGGAACAATCGGCTATTCTGACGGTTCTGAATAGCCAATGATTCCGGAACCAATGAACACAAAGACAAAGCATTCTTTAAGCAATCCTAAAACATAATGATTGTCAATACCGTGGAAAACCCGTTGTGCCGTTTTTTATTACAAACCATGCCGTGAAAATTTGGAACTAACTATTGATCTCTGACTGATTGACTATAATCTATTTCAATGAGCGCCACCCCAGTGACATCTAGGGAAAATCTATTTGGGTTGAGTAACGGGAATCGGGAACAAATCTTATCTACGTTTTACAGGTGACTCGATTCTTAGTGGCAACACGAAGGAGCATCTAAACAAAGATTCTCCAAAACGAATGGGACGCGAATGTTATAGATTGCCCCTGACTTTCTGACTACATGTACACTACCGGCCAAAAGTTTGAGTACACTAGTCGAAATTTCTTACCGTACTAGAAGCTAAATAGCGAACTCAAAAATAAAGATAATTGAATTTCTCAAGTGGCGTTTTATAACAAGTTTATTAGCGTATTATACAAGTTTACCTTTCTGGACAAGTTTACCTTCATTTTGATTTTTTAGAAAATTCTCTACGATATTTTTCGCCCCGGTGCGCACTTTTGAACGTGGTCATTTTTCGGATATTTTTTGGCCGTCGAAATTTAACTGCGAAGTTTTGGGAAAAAAATGTCTTCGTTCTTTCCATGGTAAACTTAAAAAGGATATCAAAATCTACATTTTTGTTTTTTAGAAAGTCTCGTACGATTTTTTTTCGCCCCAGTATTGCGTTTTTAGCTAAGAAAGACATGTTTTAAAAAAAGGCCTCATTGAAGAACTATAGGGTTTCACAGGAAATACCAAGAAGGTAAAAAGTTGCATAGGACACTGGAGTGGCTAAAATTTTTTCAGAATTTTTTTTTTACATTTTTTTTTACCATTTTTGGTTGGAATTTGTTCACATTTTCATTTTTAATTAACCACAATTTTTCTAGATGTTTGTTTTTAATTTTTGAAAATTCAAATGAAAAAATTTAAAAGAAGATTCTAAAAAAATCGTATTTAATTAAAAATAAAAAATTAAACAAATTTCCTTTCTTAATATATTGTCCTAGACCCCATAATCCCCAAATGGAGCATCTCCACTCATCAAAGTTCCAACCATAAATGATAAAAAAAAAATGTCAAAAGAAAATTCTGAAAAAATTCTAGCCACTCCAGTGTGAACCTATGTAACTTTTCACCCTCTCGATATTTCCTTCGTAACTCAACAACGTAAAAATGTATAAATAGTCGACTTATGCTATGTTTTAATAAATTAAAAAACGCTTATTATTTAGTTTTTGCAAACTTAATCGGGGGGCTATTTATGAAGCAATAAAGAAAGTGTGGCAGGTATGTTACGTTGTATCGTAATATTCCTTTATGATGTAAAGAATGCTTTGAAGCAGTTGTTTTGATTGTTGTAGCCCAAACAAACCCAAACAAACATGTAGTTTTTATCATTTTAATTTTTTTCGTTTTTTGCAAACTCTACGCACATTCAAATTTTGGAATCTCGCGACAAGTGAACTTCGAACAAAATTTGATTCAACTACCGCGTTCCAGTATGCATGAATTTTACTGAAAAACCATAGGACGTATTGTAGCCGACGTGTAACATTGTTTTGAAAAAGTATTAAATGTCAATATGGAATTTTGCGAAGCTTAGATAGTTTGTTGAAGAACTGGCACACGGTGATATAAAGGGTTAAAGGATTCCAGGTCTCGAAAATCATTAAAACTTTTCTTGGTACCCGTTGCGCGAATATAAATCAAAACGTATAGAGAATACTGAAGGCAAAGAAATTAGGAAAAAAATGGATTCCATTGAGATACAACGGTGTAACCTTCAACTTTATGAATCAAACAAACAGCAACAACAATGCCCATCAAGTATCTTAAATTCGCCGATTATTTACTTTATCAACTTATTATCAATTTATTAAAAAATAGTTGACCGTCCAAACCCCACCATACATCAAAGTTGTCTTTCCGCCATATCTCCGGAAATATTGATTTTGGTGGAAATTATTTGAGATAAGAAATTATGCTTTATGAGATCCTACGAAAAGGTTATATTCATTTTTAACGAAAACGCGAAACCTCGACTGCTCAGTTGAAAAATATTCACTGTTGTACCTGTAATGAGAAGCGTTAGAACCGCTCACTGAAGCGTTAAAACCTAAAAATACTGGCACCGTAATCTTTTGCGACGCCATGTGCGTTTTACTATGTCACAGCCAGGCTCATGGCGCCGAGCACCCTCATCGACAGGAAACCGGACTCAAGAATAGTACCAAATATTTGTTCATACTTGCGAAGTCCTAATTATATCACATCGTAAAATAACTAGTACCTACCAAAATTCTCCCCACGACGGCAACAAAATTAAAGAAAATAACATAATCAAAAGCCACCTCTAGGGGGAGTGGGGGCAGATTAATACAATTTTTTTTTTCAAACGGAAAAAAGTACCAAGGTGGAAGATAATTTAAAAAAAAATTCGGACGCGTTCAGTGTACATCCAGGTAAAATCCCTAGAAATAATTTCAACTTTGATTTGCAAGGTAAAACAGTGATTACCTGTTTTTGCGCAATTGGTATTCGTATCAAACTGCCCTGTACACGGGGTACATTGATGCATACCGGGGGCACTTTGATTTGTACTCTAAAGTACGCGCCTTCTATGTAAAATTCCTAAAATATTAAGGGGCCAGTCCACTTTGGAGCCACGAAAAAAGGCTATTTTCGCGATTTTTATTTTGAGGATTTTATAAAAGATATGAATATAAAAGTTGTTGGGCTTGATAAATAAAGTCTTGAAATACATTAAAAAAAAAAATTTTAATTCATTTTTATACATTTTTAAGTACAAAAACTATAGTTTAACGTAACGCCTCAAAAATGGGTGAGCTTGGTAGCTCTATCACAACTCGGCAACGGCTTGTCTGAAACAAAAAAATCAAAGTCCATTAGATTCAATATGACACCAGCTACAAAATGACCCTCGGATATAAAGTTTTATCAAAAAATAAAAAATGGCAGATGAAAAACGAAAAAAGTAAAAAAAACGCGTTTTTTCGCAGTTTTTCGCAAAAAAAAGAGTAAAAATCAAAATTTTAAAACCATCAAGGGTCATCTTATTGCGAATCATGTTTACAATATGTGGTTCAAATTTCAAGAGAATCGGTTTATTAGTTTTAGAGATACGATGGAGCTAGATTTTGAAAACGTTGTTTCGAGAAAAACGCGTTTGAAGTTTATACTATGAAAAACTCTCACCTAAACTCAATCGGCAGTTCCTGCACCGTACAAAATCCCTTCTGATTGCTCATCATCGTCGATTATAATGAGAAGCAGCTGTTTAATGAACAATAGCGGGGAAAGAGGATTAAAAGGACGATGGGTCGGCCGAGCGCGCTATACACTCAGGTAGATGAAATGAGGTCCTGACGTTCAGGTAAAAAAAAAAATACTTAGAGAGCTCGGATTTTCATAAAATTTTGACACAATATTTCTGAATGTATGTACTTTCGAAAACAGTAAAAAAATCGATTTTTTGAAATTTTCAAAGTGGACTGGCCCCTTAATAAAAAAAAACAAGTTTCATGTTTCTTTATAATATTTATTCTTAATGATCATATTATAGTATTTAGCACGGTAAGTTACATGTAATGCGGCATCGCGAAAATGCCGCATTACATGTAGAGTCATTTATGGTTGAAAATTGTAAGTTTCAATTTTGATGTGTACATTACAATGTTATCAGGATGATAATTATATTTACAGTTTGAGAGAGAGAGAGAGAGAGAGAGAGAGAGAGAGAGAGAGAGAGAGAGAGAGAGAGAGGTGGGGAGTTGGGGAGTTAGAGAGTGGAGAGTTGGAGAGTTGAGGAGTGGGAGAGATGGAGAGTTGGATAGTTGTTTGAGAGTTGGAGAGTTGGAGAGTTGCGGAGTTGGGGAGTGGGGAGTTGGAGAGTTGGGGAGTTGGAGAGTTGGGAAGTTGGAAAGTTCGATAGTTGTTGGAGCATTGGGGAGTTGGAGAGTTGGAGAGTTGGGGAGTTGGGTAGTTGGAGACTTGGAGAGTTAGAATAGTTGTCGGAGCGTTGGAAAATTGGAGAGTTAGAGAGTTGGATAGTTCTTGGCGCGTTGCAGAGTTGGAGAGTTGGACAGTTAGAATGGTTGTTGGAGCGTTGGAAAATTGGAGAGTTGGAGAGTTGGAAAATTGGAGAATTGGAGAGTTAAAAAGTTGGCCAGTTGGAGAGTTGGGGAGTTGGGAGTTGGGGAGTTTGCGAGTTGGAGAGGTGGAGAGTTGGGGAGTTGAGAGTAGAAGAGTTGGGCAGTTGGAGAGTTGGAAAGTTGGGGAGCTGGAGAGTTGGACAGTTGTTGGAGCGTTGGAGAGTTGAAGAATTGGAGAGTTGGAGAGTTGGAAAATTGGAGAATTGGAGAGTTGGGCAGTTGGAGAGTTGGAGAGTTGGAGAGTTACGGAGTTCGGGTGTTTGGAGTTGGAGAGTTGGAGAGTTAGGGAGTTGGAGAGATAGGGAGTTGGGGTGTTGGAGAGTTGGAGAGTCGGGAAGTTGAAGAGTTGAGGGTTGGGAGTTGGAGAGTTGAAGAGTTGCGGAGTCGGAGAGTTGGAGTTGGACAGTTGGACAGTTGTTGGAGCGTTTAAGAGTTCGAGAGTTGGATTGTTGTTGGAGAGTCGAGGATTTGAAGAGTTGGAAAGTTGGAGAGTTGGAGAGTTGGAAAGTTAGAATAGTTATTGGAGCGTTGGAAAATTGAAGAGTTGGGGACTTGGAGAGTTAGAAAGTTGGATAGTTATTGCCGAGTTGGAACATTGGAGAGTTGGAGAGTTTGTCAGTTGGAGAGTTCGAGAGTTGGAGAGTTGGGGTGTTGGGAGTTGGAGAGTTGGAGAGTTGGAGAATTGGATCGTTGTTGAACCGTTCGAGAGTTAGGGAGTTGGGGCGTTGGGCAGTTAGAGAGTTGGGGAGTTGGAGAGATGGAGAGCTGGGAATTGTAGAGGTGGGAGTTGGGGAGTTGGAGAGTTGGAGAGTTGGGGAATTAGAATAGTTGTTGGAAAATTGAAGAATTGGAGAGTTGGGGACTTGGAGAGTTGGATAGTTGTTGGAGAGTTGGAAAATTTGAGAGTTGGAGCGTTGGAGAGAAAAAGAAAACGACTCATACTATTTGCATATGTCTGTTTCTTATCACCCGAAAAGTCTGATTACATTTTCAATGCCATGAAATAGTTGCACTTTGTATAATATCTGTAGATTTTTCTATAAGAATTACGTTTTTTCGTGTTTTTTTTAACCAACCTAATATTAAAGTGTTTGTAAGTTCGCGTTAGTTTTATTAAGTTTTATCACTAACTTTAAGATATAAATAAGAAAAATAAAATATAAAATAGAAAACACACACACGCATACACACGCGCACGGACACACACACACACACACAAACACGCACGTACGTACGCACTCACGCACACACACGAAAAAGACATGCACACACGCGACAGTCATAAATGATGTCGATAACGGGGCAGATTGATACGCATCAATGTGCTCTCTGGGTTGTTGTATCAATGTGCCCCAAACCGACTTTTTGTTTAAAAAAAGATTGCTATTTTCAACTATTATAGAACTTATTAAAATTGTGTCCTGTATCAAATTGTGAAAGAGATGTCCTTACCATTTAACGTAAAATGCAGCTCAAAAACGAAATTTGATAGGGTAAATATCACGTCCACAGGTGAAGACGAAATTTTTGTCACGAGTGTGCGAAACCTGTTGCCTATTGTCAAGCGCGAAGCGGTGACTATTTTCTGCCGAGATTCTGCTGTATGGTTGGTTGAACCGACACCTACCTATGTGTGTATCGGCAAGCTTCGACTGCATTTAGTTTCTATTTTATGACGAGTGTATCTATGTGCCCCTTGTATTAATGTCCCTCAATTCTTCCTAAATTCTCAAAACGTGACTCCCGTATGATTTATTGACACCACATGCGAAGTTTCCACCCAATCAGTGTATTTTCCCTCACCTCCTGAAAATCCTGAAACTATAGTTATTATCTGACATACTGCTACAACCATTACACTTTCGTTAATAATGTACATGACCTTTTTTACAGGGCTTCGCAATAGCGTCATTTTTTAATTGATGCATTTTTACTTGACATCAATATTTCCGAAGATATAGCAGAAAAACTGTTTGTACTTTCAGGGGTGATTGTCGGTGATTGAGCGGGGTTAAATCTCCTAAAACCCTTTCAGGATTCTTATTTTTAAAGTATAGAGAAGCTTTGAACAAAACTTTAGCCCATTGAAAGGTTACGCTTTTTGAACAATTTACCCAGCGCAAAACTCGTTTAGTGCAGTGACACATTGCCTCTGGATAGGAACATTTTTGGAAGTTTTTGTCACCATCTTCTGCTACTACCGGCAACATTTTTTGTAGCCGTACCAGTTGCGAGACATTCTCGCTTCAACCCTGTACGCGTCGTTATGTATACCCAAAGTTGCACGTGACAAACAAAACGTTAGATCATGTCATATGATAAAGTAGCGACTTCGTAAATTTATTCTTGCCCGTAATGGAATTAGCACGCAGTATCCTACACGCGATATTGCGATCATACTACCGAGGGGGGTGGGCAATGACCCCACTTTGTCCTTTCATATATGTATATATATAATGTGTATACATCTACATATAATAAAACTGTAAGAGTGGCTATGTTCGTATTTTTAGAATTTTCAGTAAATTTCTTTACAGATTGGTTATATTAACGAAACCCAGTGAAAAAATCGTATTTTGAAGGAAAAAAATTAAAGGTCTGTCCGTATATCTCCCTAATTATAACGCCAAGACTACTGAATCGATTTCAATAAATCGTCTATCGAAACACAGCTCGCAGAGTGTGAAATAGAACTACCCGAGCAGAAATCTAATCAGGCTGCCTGAGGATCCATCAGGGCCGGATCAGGGATCAATAAGGCGCCCTGATCAGGTACGCCTCATTTGAGCCAGACAGGGGCCTGAGCAGGGATCAATAAGGCGCCCTGATCAGGCACGCCTGATTTGCGCCAGACAGGGGCCTGAGCAGGGATCAATAAGGCGCCCTGATCAGGCACGCCTGATTTGGGCCGGATAGAAGCCTTATCAGGTATCAATAAGGCGCCCTGATTAGGCACGCATGACTTGCGCCGGACAGGGGCCTGAGCAGGGATCAATAAGGCGCCCTGATCAGGCACGCCTGATTTGCGCCAGACAGGGGCCTGAGCAGGGATCAATAAGGCGCCCTGATCAGGCACGCCTGATTTGCGCCGGATAAAAGCCTTATCAGGTATCAATAAGGCGCCCTGATCAGGCACGCATGATTTGCGCCGGACAGATTGGGCCTGAAAGATTGGGACGGTCATCGCCAAAACCGGAACAAAAACTAAACGATCAAGTCAAGTAAAATAAAAACTTAAACTTAAAAAAAATGTTTTCATATGTTTCATATTTTTAATAACGTTAGTAAACTTGATAAGGTTTAACTGCGATAATAATTTAATAAATGTTGATCTATTTTTAAACAAAGAATTAATCAAATGATTGAGCCAGATGACACGCATGTCTCAGGCAGGATAAGGCACCTGATCCGGACCAGATAAGATGCTCGATCCGAGCCACATATAGTGCCTAATCCGAGCCTGGTAAGGTGCCTGATCCGGGCCTGATAAAGCGCCTGATCAGAGCCTGATAAGGTGCCTGATCCGGACCTGAATTTGCAAAAGCGTTACATCCCTGATCAGGGCCGGACTAAATTTGCCTGATCCGGCCCGGATTTGCTATTGTGGCAGCCTGATCCGGTCCGGATTTCACCCTGAACAAATTTCTGCTCGGGTAAGGCTACTGAGCATTATGTTATGTAGTTAATTACAATTGCGATAAGCAAGCAAACACATACAAATGCAAAGAAAAATTTACCGATAATCAGAGATTGTGTCATTTTCGAATTTTCGGTAAGTTTCTTGACAGCTCAATGTTTTAAACAAACATCAGAGAAATAAACAAGCAGAAATATACTGCCGTCATATGGAAGAAGGCGGAATCTAGAAAAAAATCCAAAATCAATTTTTGGTACCGTTGGAATCAGTACAAAATTTCCCATCGTTCTGTATCTTAAACAAGGCGGTAATTACAACATTCGGCGGCTTCTGCAAACATTCCGTACTCGATAAAAAGTAAAAAGGCGGCGTCTGTAGAATACAGAGCAAAAAAGCAGCATCTACGTGCAGATGCCGCCTTTTTTTCTCTGTTTTTGTATTTGCCGCCTTTTCACCCTTTAACGCCTCCGCCATAATTGCAGATCCGGTATTTCTCATGTCAGTTTTTTTCTCATCTCATTTCTATTCATCTTCCCTAAAGCTCAAGAAACCGAAACATCCGCATCTCACAAAAATTGCGTGCTTAAAGGCTATTCGAGGCGACTTCATACTTAAATATAAGTTAACGTATGACAAGGATGAGGAATATAAGGATTAGAGCTTCCTGAAAACTGCCTATACGAGAAACAACAGTACACCATTACCAAATGCGCAAAATGGTCCAGTGGCTTTCCAAAAGCAAAAAAAGAAAACACCATTCATAGTCTACGAAAAATTCTTTCTGAAAACCGAAAGAGGTTCTGGAAGAATTTGCCAGAAACTTCACTTAACTCTACAAAAAAGCGCGCCAGCAACGCCGCGATATTGATTACGGAAAAATTATGCTTGATTTATGATCTCAATAAACCTATGTTTCAATTCTTAATTTTGTTTTAGTAAAAATTATTGCTGTAATTAGCATCATTATGGCATAAACTATTTAAATCCTGGATTTCTACGTAGATGCCCCCTTTTAGATAGTATTGACATAGTGTTAGTTTGTTCAAATACAAATTCTAATAGCGGCAACTACGTTTTTTCATCATAACTTCTTCAATTTCTGTAAAATTAATATTATTATTTGTTTACAGTAAAACAGGAGTTAGGCTATCCTACCAGTACGAAAACTTATAGGTATTTGCATCCCAGAGCTGTGAAATATCAAAAAGTTATGTTTTTCTATTTATCTCGAAACAACATCATCTGTAGATGCCGCCTTCTTCCATATGATGGCAGTATAGAACTAATAAGACGTGCTTTGTCTTTTAATAATAAATAAATGAAAATAAAATTGTGAAAATATTCATACTCTTCAGATTTGTGTAATTGGTAAATCTTGCTAAAACAATTGAAAGATCAAGTGACAATGCATGATATATAAAAGTATCGGTCATCGCAGCTGTCAGTCGCAACAACTGTCAGATTACAAAAGACTGTCAGATCGAAAATTGAATATGTTTATATTTAAAACGGCTGACAAAAGCGAGATAACTGGATACACCCACAAGCGACAGTCCGATTGAAAGTGAATATAAAAAGCGATACGTGCCGAATTAAAACTGAGGGAAATTGGAAAACGGGATTGTTCAATATTGACTTTGAAAAAATTTATACTTTTTCAAAAGCATCAAAAGATCGATATTTTTTCTTTCAAATACATCCAATCACTGTTAAAAAACCATTAGAAATATTCCGTCCGCAATTGTCCCCGCGGGGTTATGAATTTTCTTCCTCAATGTTGAAAATTCCCAACATTACAGTTTTTTTCCCAAAATATCTCAACTTTCAAAAACATATCAATCTTCTTCCTCCAGTATCTGGCGTTTTAATTTCAAAAAAAGCCCTTAAAATTAGATTGAAAGTTACAAGCGATTAAAATCGGTATTTTTTTTCTCGAAATGAAACTTTTTGGCCACTTGCTATTCCTATGGAAAACAACATTTTTAAAGTCATGTATTACACGCCCAGACGGCTTCGAAAACTTCGATCCTAATTTCTACCATACAATCAATTGAGATGAAATTTATTGTGTACATGTAATGTTGTTGCAGAAAAAGCCTGACGATCGACATTTTCCAAAAAAAAACTTTAGAGATTGAAGTTACCATAGAATTAGTTATGGATTCCTAACTGATGCCCCAAATTCATGCACATTTTAAGAGCGTTAGGCTCTCAACAGTGAAAAAAAACACATTTTAAGCGTTGTTTCAACCGATTAAAAATAATGACAGAGAAATTGGGGTTTAGAGTTTTTTTACATAAAACTAGTAAAATTGTACCAACGAAGCTCAGAATATCATTGACAATCCTGAAAATCTACCTACGTAGAAATGCCAATGCTCAGCCGTTAGTGGACAATTGGCTGAGACTTCGCCCAGTACTGGATGCCAAGTGTCGAAATTCTAGACTTGCCCAAGCGTCAGCATGTCTATGGTACAGAACAGGCCCAACGCTGGCTCAACGCCAGAACCAACGCCATAGCCAGCGCTGGCTCAACCGTTTGTGGACAATCGACTGAGACTTGGCCCCTGTCCTGGATACCCCACATTGGTATTCTAGACTGGCCCAAGCGTCAGCGTGTCGATGGTACAGAACAGGTCCAACGCTGGCTCAACGCCAGAGCCAGCGCTGGCTCAACCGTTAATGGACAATCGGCTGAGACGTGGCCCAGTACTGGATACCAAGCGTCGGCATTCTAGGCTGGCCCAAGCGTCAGCATGTCGATGGTACAGAACAGACCCAACGCTGGCTCAACGCCAGAACCAGCGTTGGGAAAAGGCAAAAATTGGACCGACAGCCAATCACATGCACGAACACAGAAGAAAGGGAGCCTCTTATTGGTTGTCGTTAGCTATGACGAAAACGCTCGCCACCGAGTTACAGAATCTCGCTACTATACATGTGTGTACATCTACGCTCATGCAGCCATATTGTTCAGAGTTTTTAGTGTTGGAACAAGGAAGTTCTCGTGTTGTTTTAAACGACCAAGTGTAAAAAAATATTTGTGTGATTGATAATTACAAATATACAAACGAATTGACAACCAATATTCACGGTGAAGTGTCTTCTGAATCGAAAACTAACCTATAATTTGCTATCTTTTTTGTTTCTTTGGTGTTTATACCACATCACAATGGTGACCGGAAAATCAGACGAGAATTTATATTAATATCTGTTTGGACGTTTTTTGTTTCCAATCGATCAATTTTCATCAGTTAGATACATGCTTCATAACCCTAGAACATACTTTTAAAACCTAATTAATTTTTGCTAATACGTTGTTATATCTTTTTCTCCCTCACCGATATCCTTTCAAAATCTTTCCCTCTCTATCGCAGACATCTTTTCAAAATCTTTTTCTTTCTCACGGGATATCTTTATAAAATCTTCTCTCTCACCGATATGTTCTTTATATATTTTTCTCACTCATCGATATCTTTTCAAAATCCGTCCCTCTCTATCGCAGATATATTTTCAAAATCTTTTTCTCTCTCATTGCTATCTTTATAAATTGTTTTTCTCGCTCTCCGATATCTTTTCAACATCTTTTTCTCTCACCGATATCTTTATAAAATCTTATTCTCTCTCAGCGATATCTTTTTAAAAAACTATTCTCTCTCTCCGATATCTTGGCATAATCTTTTTTTCGCTCTCCGATATCTTTTTAAAATATTTTTCTCTCCCTCCAATGTAATTCTTTCACTTTTTCCCATATGGCCTTAAGAGGTGTTTCACTCTCTGATATGTTAAGAGCCTTACCGCTTAGCAATGCCCTTTAAAACACTTTTCACGTTGCGGTTAGTTACCGAAGATGTATTTTTCCCCTTGCGGTAGCATGCACATAATCTTTTTTGCAATCTGCGACATGATTTGAAAATGTTCTTTACTATCTTCTCGCTATTTAAAAAAACATTTAAATAGCGTTTATTTAATTTAAATAAACTCTCAATGAAACCTTTCTTTAGTGGCCAAATAAAGTTCGTACGAACTACAGAGTAATGTATTGAAGGTTTAATTCAGAGTAATAATTTTGTATCAATAACTTATATCGTTGTTTTTATATGCTGGCATTGTTTTGTATGGATTGGTCGTATCACCACATTGTATTTCTAAAGCTTTTACAGTCTTAGCTTACAGTTTTACTCTGCCCTAATGTATTTAAAAATGTTATGTACTGTTGTCAGTTTAGCTAGCGAAGGAGAATTTTATTCTTCGGACCATGCACTTCAATTTTCAGCTTATAATAATACTAAGCAACAGTAACTATCTCTTATCTCAGTTCATTTATTTCATAATAATACTTAATAACACCAATAATTCACTTTTTTACTCCGAACAATATATTTTCAGAATTTTTTTCACTCTCTGAAAAATATACATATTTTTTTTAAAGTCAACTCTCTCATATGATTCTCAAATCTTTATCTCTCTGTATACTTTAACCTTTATATAGCATAAACCCTTTACGTCGTTTTTTTTAGTTTTTAGTTTTATTTTTTTAACCTTTTTATATTGTTTTAAGGTTTATTAACCTTGATATAGCTGATATAGCTGGTTGACATATCAGCTCAGTATTCCGTTTCTATTAGAAAAAACACAACGTGCAAGTATTTCATGGCATTGAAAATGTTATCAGACTTTTCGGGTGATGAAGAAAAAGGTACATGCAAATAATATGAGTTGCTCTCTCTCACATTATCAAATGCTCGCTTCTCACTCTCTCACTCTCCATCTATCCATCATATTTTCGCGTTTTCACATTGTCACATTTTCGCATTTTTAACATTCTCACATGTTCGCATTTTTGCATTTTTCACTTTTTCGAGCTTTTCACATTTTCACATGTTCGCATTTTCACATTTTCGCGTTTTCACATTTTCACATTTTGACATTTTCACATTTTCACGTTTTCACCATCTCATCCATCCATCCACCCTCTCACCCGGGCTCACTCTCTCTCTCTTACTCACTCTCACTCTCACTCTCCCACTCTCGCACTCTCTTACTCTCTCAAACTGTGAATATAATTATCATCCTTGTGATCCAGGCATCGTAGCCAATATATGGCTGCCGAGCGTCAGGCGCGCGTCACATTTCCATGCCTGGACCAAGCATTTTTACCGAGCCTCGGCCAATGAAGTTCGACACTGAGCCAGCCCTGGGCCGATGCTCTATTTATACATGGGCCAGTCGTGGTCCGGGCATCGTAGCCAACCCTCGGCTGCCGAGCGTCAGCCGCGCGTCACATTTCCATGCCTGGGCCAAGCATTTTTGCCGAGCCTCGGTCAATCAAGTTCGACACTGAGCCAGCGCTGGGCCGATGCTCAATTTATACATGGGTAGTGCATCAGTTAATTCACTGGCGGCGATCCTGAATGGCGAACGTACACACACATGCATCACAGACGGACTTGCAGCAACCGTCACCCATTAGGCCTCTCTGCTGTAATGTTTAAGGGGCTATTTTACTATGAAAGCTACAAAAATAAGCTATTTTTAATATATATTTTTTTAACTGTTGCATGTATCAGTACAAACTTTTTTTTCGCTTAAAGGTACACTCTCATAGAATAGAAAACAATTTTTTTTGTTGCATATAAATGTAAATTTATTTAACAATTTATGATCGTGTAAAGGTATGAAAAAAAGTATGTTGCTGGCGTTGATGATTTGCGCTCTCCAGGTAATCTGAAACAAAAAATTCAAACAGATTCTTAATCTGTATAAGTGTCGCTATCGCCCAAACTAGAATTATTTAAAAATATTAATGTTTACTTATACTGTCGCCTGAATTATTTCGCCCAAAACGACGCCGTTTTGTTATTTTGCAATATAAAATAATAACTCTAATTCAGGCGATAGCGACACTCATACAGATTAAGAATCTTTGTGAATTTTTTGTTTCAGTTTTTTCTACTTTGTTTTTCATGCATTTGCACGATTAACAATTGTTAAATTCTTAATCGTGCAAATACATTTATATGCACAAAAAAAATTGTTTTCTATTGTAAGGGTGTACTTTTAAGCAAAAAAAGTTTGTACCGATACATGCAACAGTTGTCGGAAAAAAAATTATTAAAAATAGCTCATTTTTGAGCCATCACAGTAGAATAGCCCCTTTAAAAAAATGTTATTAAGAGCTAGCGATACAAAAGATGGCGTTGGGATCATAACCCTGTCTGGCAGTTCAATTTATTTACAGTTATCGAGCTTCTATTAAGGTAGGTTGAGCAGTCCGGTAAGTTGGGCAATCGAAATATCTGGAAAACTAAGCACCGCAAGCGGGTGCATAAAATGGCGAAAAGAGTGGTATGAGGGAGGGGAACACATCAATTGCAAAATAATTTTGCAATTAATGTTAATATTTCAAAACGTAACTAATTAACAAGCAACTGTTGGTTTATTACTGCATTGTACCAAATCATGTTGCATACGTCTGATTTTTTTATGCAATTCTTACTTTGCCCAGCTTACCTCATACTTATGTTCAACTTACCCCACTATCTGGGCAGGTTGAGCAAATATGGCCTTAGTCATTTGAGCGCGATTATCTGTGAAACAATAAGGATAACAGGAATTTCGTCTACAGACTTTTTTCCCCAGATAAGTTTCCTATTGACCAAAGTAGGCTTCGTTATTATACGGCAGACTGTTAAGGAATTTCAGGGCGATAATTCCAAACTTGCTCAACATGCCCCTCCCTACCCTACCTGCTGTTAAATATATTATACCATATTACACATTTTATAATCAGGGTTATGTTATAACTAAATCACTGTGTTTTGCGTGATATCACAGCCCATATTATATCTTTGAGATCTATTTATACATTTCTGTCGATAAAAAGTATAAGATACTTCACACCGAATGAAACGAACATAAGTATTTGTACCGACACTTTATTTTAAATAAAAATGCCGATTTTATTAATAAACTGACTGATAGCTCTTTTTGCAGTGGAATCCATAGTACTAAAAAAAAATCGGCGTTGTACGGGGGAAAACCAAAGTGTTTTTTCAGTTGCAAGATAAGATCCAACCTTTGCTGTTCGACTAGTGGGCGATGCCAGAAAATATGGTTCGCGGTTTCATCGGCAGTGACCCACGGACATTTAGCAAAGGGAACGATGTTAACTCAATCGAAGGAACGTGTGGTTACTTCTGAGCCTGTAAATCGAAATAATGGATCTCCGATTGAGGTTCGAAGCATAAAACCATGGTCTTGAGTATCGTTGATAGAATTTCTGAAAGTATTCAGTGACTTTCGCCTCACCGGATCCCACGCACCGCTCATGGAACTTTTCTCTTAGCATAACTTTCCAATAGTTTTTTAAATCAGACATGGGTACAAAGCATTGCGTATCACATGTCGAGAGGCCAACTTTACTGACTAGTCCGCCAGTTCATTGCCGAGCATCCAAAGCGGGTATCCAAAATATCCGGCGGGTATCAAAAATAACCTGACCACTCACCTATTTTCCAACCAAATACGATTTTATTAGAAATTCCGGAGGGGATGTAGGAGCTGTAAGAACACTTTTGGAGTCAGAGAACATGTCAATTTATTTATTTACTATTATTTGGTTGCAATATTACACTACTTCAAAGAATTAAAGGAACAGAAAATTTCTTCCCTTTTTTAATGTTTATTGAAGCGCTGTATCTCTGAAAAATGATCGTATCAAGATGAAAAAAAAAGCATTTTGAAGCTTCAAGTCTCTAGTTTTGAGATCTTTTCGCAAAAAACATAAGTAACTAGTGCAAAGTTGTGAAAAAAGTCGAAAAAAATTGGTCATTCCATTTTGATGATTTTGACACGATATTTAGGAACACTTGTTCCTTTAAGACCTTAGGCCACTCTAGGATTTTCCAAAAAACGATTTTTTTTGTTAAAAATGTACCTTAGTACCTATAAAATTGTATTCCAAAAGATTACGGGTGTGAAAAATCTCTAAGTACTCGATTTTCGAATTCTAGCACAACCCCTCCTGATTCATGTCATGACTGTCTACTAACTTTAAACGCGTTTATCTCAAAAATACATTTTTCAAGTCGGCCGACCTCGTAACTCAAACAAATTTCAACCGATTCACTTGAAATTTTAACTGTATATTTAGAATAACATTTTCTGAGGCACTACGTAGGATTTTTTTATTATATTGCATAGTTCATTTTTTATAAACAATTTTCTGACGATTTTCTCATGACATTTTATACTTTTCGTTTTAGAAATGCGCCATTTTGACAAAAAACAATATATCAAAAAAATCCTACGTACTTCTATATCTATTCTTATATATAATCGAAAAAACTTTAGTGTCTCATAATAACTCAAAAATAAAGGAGTCATCGAAAAAATGTTTCACAGACGCCATTTTGACATGTATCGCTGTGAAAAAAATAATTTTGTATAGTCAACTACGTGTATAATAAAACTCCTATTTTGTAATTCCGATTTATTTTATGGTTTCGCTGAAAAAAATCACAAAATATGCCCGATATGATCAAAGTTTTGTAAAAATATGTTTTGTAAAACTTTGATCAATCGGTCCGGAAAAACTGTTCGATGGATCAATTTCGAAATTTACAGGGCTATTGAAAATATATTAAGCTGAAAAAAACCTGGCAACATTAGTCTTTCCATAAATATTTGCAGAGTAGTGGTAGATTTACTGATCCGCCAGAAAAAAATATTTTCTTTGTAGTTTTTTTCAAATTGATGTTAAGGGTGATATAAAAATTATTTCTCAAAAATCAATAAAAGACTATTGTAGTAAATGTATTCAAGTTTTCAAAACTGCCCTTTAATTCCCTGTGCGATCATTGGTTGCTGAGATATCGATGATCAAAGACAAAAAGATTATTTCCATTCAAAGTCAGATAGCTCAGCAAAAAAATGGTCTAGAGGGACTAACAAAAAACGAAATTGAAGTTGAATAAACAGGCTAACATCTGTTTGACCTATGTATATATATAATGACCTATGTATTGATTCAAATGAAAAAAAAATCCCGAGCCCGTGGAACCATGAAAAAACAAAAAAATTTGAAAATGTTTGTCTCGCGCTATTTCTTATGATTGCAAGATAACCGTAGCTCATACAAAAATTTTGCTAAAATATCTCAAAACTAGAGATTTGAAGCTTCAAAATGCGTTTTTTCATCTCGATACGACCATTTTTCACAGAGATACAGCGCTTCAAAAAATACTTAAAAAAAGGGAAGAAATGTTCTCGTCCTTTAAGGCCAAGTGGCACACCAACCGAGCGGCCATGGGTGCGAGAGAGATAGCTGATTTGCAGATTCCCAATGATTTCTAAAACGGTTTATTTTTGGGAAAAAAGAAAAGAAACACGTTCAGCTCTCTTGAACGACGAACAACGGCTTCCTCTTCTTTTGCCCAAAATATGATCCATCTAGGAGAAAACTTAGCAGTAGGATTTTTACCGGACTGGACATGTGACACATGGCCTTCATTCTTTGGAATAGTGTATATTTGCTGTAGTGTGAGTAACATGTGGAGATTCTTGTGGTAGTGTTGATCTCTACATCATCGTGTTGTTTTCCAGGTTCCTGTTGGTCAGTAAAGTTGGAAGGCAGGAGAAAAGGATAGTAGCATTTCGTCTTGGGCACAGTGACAATCTCGTTACTAGGGCTATACCACTGTACCCTGCCCTACCTGCGCTGGGTGTTAGGGTCAAGAAGATTCGATACCATGAGATGGAACTCCTACCCGAGCCTGTAGTTTGAGAGGGCCCGTATATGGCAGTCTCCTGGCGTCGCTGCTTATCGATCATGTACATGTGCAATGCGGTACTGCGCATCTGTATATTCATTCCGTTTCTTGCTCCGCGTCGCGGGTTGCCATCTCTCCCGACGCAATCAAGACTGCTCAGTCAGTGACACATTTCGCTTTAATCTAAGTCCAATCATGCGCAATTGCAATTGTAAGCTTGATAACTATGGACACGTAAGAATGTTCTCACTTTTTCTTTCTCGTGACGCACTTTAGTGCAAGATAAATCCAAATGCAAAGATGCTGATCGATCACAGATGGCAAAGTTCGCAGAACTCGTCGAACCTGTTATTATCAGAGATTAGTAGGGAGATGTACAACACTCCCGTTTTCGGCGTGCCTCGGGAATGGCGCTAAATCGCGGCGGCGAGTTCAGGAATATAATTTTGTGATCATCGCCTCTGCCGAGGTTGAAGATTCCCTTGTAGCCGCGCGAGTCGTGATCACCGCTTAAGTCGGTATCGCAGTCAGCGTGAACACGAATGGGTAGCTCGGTGGGGGAAGAGTCTCCGCCCCTTGCAATTCGTGCTTACTCGACAGGCGAACGAAGCGAGGTGTTCCGTCCGATCGAGCTCAATATATTTGTGTGGAAGTACTGCGGATTAGAATATGCATTAAATGAATTTCAAAGTGAAAAACATGTATCGAGATGATTGTTTTCTCTCGGTTGCCTGTTATGCCGAGAATGCGGGTTAAAAAAATTAACGACGAAACGCGTTGAAAAATAAAACACCGAAACGACCGTGGAAGGTTCAAAGAGAAATCTTGAGCCTTTCCCGCGGTCGTTTCGGCGGTTTTTTTTCAACACTAAACATTATAGATAAGCGTGTATCATAAATGTTTCTCTATACTCAATGAGCGTCGTGGCTGAGTCGGCAGCCTGACGGATTAGCAATGCTTGCGGTCCGGGTTCGATCCCCGGTGAATCGATTTTTTATCTATTTTTTTTCCTTCATTTTATATTCAAAAAATTTCGAACTTTTTCTCGCTTTAGCTACTCTCGCCCGTCCAGGCATTATTTATGATATATAATTCATATATGTTTAATTAAAATAAAAGACATTGGCTGCTACCGGGGATCGAACCCGCGTCGTCCGTACTCAGAACCCGCACGCTGATATCTCAGCCGCGAGGCTCTTGTGACTGCAAAGCTGCCTTAGGTATACACACTTATCCAATGTGAAATGTGTTGAAAAAAATGCCGAAACGATCGCGAAAGACTGAAAGTTCTCTTTCTCAAAGTTTTCCTTTCTCGATCGTTTCGGCATTTTTTTTCAACACATTTCACATTGGATAAGTGCGTATACCTAAGGCAGCCTTGCAGTCACAAGAGCCTCGCGGCTGAGGTATTAGCGTGCGGGCTCTGAGTACGGACAACGCGGGTTCGATCCCCGGTAGCAGTCAATGTCTTTTTTTTTATTAAACATATATGAATTAAATATCATAAATAATGCCTGGACAGGCGAGATAGCTAAAGCGAGAGGAAGTTCGACATTTTTTGAATATAGAATGAAGAAAAAAAAATCGATTCACCGGGGATCGAACCCGGACCGCAAGCATTGTTAATCCGTCAGGCTGCCGACTCAGCCACGACGCTCATTGAGGGTAGAGAAACATTTATGATAAACGCTTATCTATAATGTTTAGTGGTGAAAAAAAACCGCCGAAACGACCGCGCCAAAGGCTCAAGATTTCTCTTTGAACCTTCCACGGTCGTTTCGGCGTTTTATTTTTCAACGCGTTTCGCCGTTAATTTTTTTAACCCGCATTCTCGGCATAAACAGGCAACCGCGAGAAAACAATGATCTCGATAAATATTTTTCACTTTGAAATTCATTTAATGCATATTCATTTAATGCAGTACGGCCACACAAATATATCGAGCTCGATCGGACGGAAAACCTCGCTCCGTTCGCCTGTCGAATAAGCACGATTTGCGAGGGCGGAGACTTTTCCCCCACCGAGCTACCCATTCGTGTTCACGCTGACTGCGATACCGACTTGAGCGGTGATCACGACTCGCGCGGTTACAAGGGAATCTGCAACCTCGACAGCGGCGATGATCACGAAATTATATTCCCGAACTCGCCGCCGCGATTTAGCGCCATTCTCGAGGCACGCCGAAAACGGGAGCGTTGTACATCTCCCTACTAATCTCTTTTATTATTGTCTCATAATATGTGAAACACATTCTCCGGCTGTCTCGCCTGCTCTACCGGCGGCGCTAACATCCCACGTAGCAATTTTCGGAAAGTTGTCCGAAAGACATCTAAATGGATGCCAAATGTCCGCCAACCAGTCTTACACACAGGTCTGGAAACTGCGTTAGTCACGGTCTTACATACAGGTCTGACAACGATGGTAGTGGGGGTAGGCACGCTTAGCGGCTTTAGTTTTTATTCCGATTTCTACCGCATGGTGCGCGACAGCAGATGCACTAACTTTATTTGCCGTATTGTGCATCGTATGAGCTGCATAATTCTGTAGATGCTAAGTTTTCATAAAATATATAATTAAAGGGCAAAATTGTGCATTTTTATACCTTTATTACGTGAAAAAGAAAAACTGTTGTTACTACCGACTTGTCAAAGAATAACGTTATTGATGATCATTATGACAGAGTCGTAAGCTTTTATTAGATTGAAAAGATTTGGAATATTAAAAAGGTTAAAAGATTAAAAAGATTCGTAATCTTCTATCAACCCTTGATGGTTCAATATTGAATATATAAAGTTTCCGATGGGCAAGATGGGTTTTGTATTCTTCGACGTTTCTTAGCACTCGAAACACGGATTATTTTTTATTAAAGCATTTATACACCGCTTTACACTTGGAAGCTGCGCGACCCTTAACCATGCCGCAATTTTTTCACAAACAGTATTAAGAAAAAAAAATCACCTCTTTTCAGAGGTGAAAAATCACCTCTGAAATCACCCTCTTCAGGTTTACTGAAGAAAAAGAACTCAAACTGTCATTTGACTTAACTGGACCGCTCCAACCTCCTTAAGATGACGGAGCTGGAATAAAAAATTAGCCGAATGACACAATCATCTAAATATTGATATACATTTGTAAAATCACAAGGAAAAATGTGTGCCGACAGCGGAAAACAATTTTTACATGGCTACTTACCTATATCAATAAACACCCAAAATAAAAAAAAGTGCAAAATAAACAAATAGATGCTGTTATGAATTAATGTATTCAAAAAGTTTTCAATTTTTTCTATAAAAATGTTCATCTGTCTTTTGAATCTATATATTATTTTGTATTGCTTCCGTATATTATGCAGCTCATACGACAATACGATGGGTGAAGATAGGGCGAACGGCGCATGCGCTGCGGTCAAGAGGAAAAGAGACAGAAGAGCTGTTTCTCTCTTCATCGCACACTACCGGCATTTGCCGTCACGCACCAAGCGGTAGAAATCGGAATAAAAACCAGAGCCGCTAAGCGTGCCTACCCCCACCTCGAAAATTTAGCTTCATTGCAAGACCTGTATATCAGACCGTGCCATTAGTTCACATGGTTCCTTTGCCGAAGCTCGACGCTAGAGTCACTGCAATCGAGGGGTGTTGTGTGCGAAGGGGACAACAATAGCCACGCATTCGCGTTACAGCCTAACCTATATAATAACGATTATATATTTAACCCCACTGTATAAATTACGAAAACTGAAACATACCTCTACAATAACATTCCCATTCGCGTCGGGATTGACATACTTTCGGAGAATGTATCGCTCTTCAAAATCCTTCTCACAAATACAATGCGAAGACGTTAATTTCTCAACGGGAACCGCAGCTTTCAACCTTTCGAACCGTTCACTATTCGATGGCACTTTGAATACTGACCGTTTGACTTTCAAGCTTTTGTAGCCTATATTGCACTTTGGTACAACGCAGGACTTCGGCATCACATTTAATATAAGCGCAAGGAAACGGTTGTTGATTATATTTTTTTAGGCCTCGACTGACTGTACTACGTGGTATAACCATATACGTGGAATCATACAATACGCAGGTTACGTGTTAACGATGAAAACGACACCTCTCGGTACTGGCGACACCAAAAATGTGGCTTCAATAGTCGAGTCACCTCCACCACCGAAATTTCATTGAGTTTCAAGACCTGTATGTAAGACCATAGTCCGCCCGGAGGCGATCTTCAAGTTGACAACCATCCGAAGAGATAACTTTTGAACCCATGATAACTTATAGGTAAATTCCCACCGGACATTTGGAACCTATTTGAACAACGCGACGTTTCGACGACTTTTTGTAAATCGCTACCTGGTATACTATAAATGTCACGACCTCTATAGAAAAACCATTTTTTAAAGCCATGTGTCACACCGACCGGTCAGCCATAAGTGCAAGAGAGATAGCTGATTTGCAAATTCCCAGTGTTCTCCGAGATGGCTAATATTTTGGAAAAAAGACAAGAAACATCTTTCTCTCTATTGAATGATGAACAATGTCTATGTTTTCGTTTGCCCGAAATGTGATCCGTCTCTCTTGCACGCAGCTGGACCAGTCTGCTTTTTCGTTTGAAGACGACAAAGTTCAGGTAGTAAACATTTCCTTTCCAACTTCTTCTCGCAAACAACAATTGTTTCGCAAAAAGAACCGACCCTATTGGTGTTACTTCGTTTTCGAAATTTTAATCATTTGGAAAGAAAAGTTGAAAAAGAAATTTCAGCTATTTCTCTTTTACAGCGACTTGAGGTCCCTACTCGCTTTTGCGGGCGGAATATTGCCGATTATTGACGAATTCTTTGCGAGCAAACTACACAATAAAGTGTTTTGCGGATTTTAGTATTATTCTACTGCTATTTGCTTTGATAACTCCATTTTTTGGGATAGAAAAAACTTAAGTATTTTATAATCCGTAATGAGCCTTGAACTGCAGGAAGTAAGCAAACCACGAAATTATTATTCTCAACAAAATAGCGGTGTTCATTCGGAAAAGCCGTAGTTTTATGGTTGTTATGGAGTCAAGTCGTCGGGGCTGAAGTACGAGGAGAGGGCCCTACGCTCATCCATGGAGCTGATTGACTGTTACCAACTGTTAGCTTTAAAATAATCGACATATCTAACATACGCTTTCGAACAATTCTTTTACACCTACTTATAAAAATACGCTTTCATGAACATTCAACGATTACACGAAATATTTTCATTACTTTTTATAATTAATTTCTTCATTTTTTCTGGCTTAATTAACGCGAGACAAATTGGCAACGCCGTAAATCGTGGTATATGACAACCCAGATAGTCATTTGTCCACAACGCGTTGGCAACGTTACGCCATGTGTAGCCCCCGGACACTGGCCGCTGAAATCGGCTCGGGAAATGTAGCTCGGAATTGTGGCCGAGTTTTTCCGCTTGTAGCGCTGGCAGGCACAAGACTGCTGTAATGGGATCTGGAGAGAGGATGGGTTTGCCTGTAGGGTGTAGGGGGTGTAGGGCAAAACAAAAAATATGAATAATTTACAATATTTAAAACTGCTGTAATGAGATGAAGGGGGGGTGGGTAGGTTAGCCACATTAGCTGCCTATGACTTTTCGAAGTTTTACAACATATATGGTGATAGTAAGCATGCAAGTTAATACGAAGGCGTAAAAAATAACAAGGGTGCAGGGCAACATGGAAAATCTGAATAAATACCATTCTAATGAACTTGTTTTTCATTCATTTATTTTATTTTTTATTTTTGTATATGTATTTATTATTTGTTATGTTTAGTATTCAGAAACCAGTCTAAAAGAGGAAAGGCGGATGAAAGAAGACAAAATATATGAAAACAGATAAATATTTATTTTAATATTTATTATATAAAATTATAAATATTTTTGTATTTTACTGAATGTGTTAAACAAATGTTTTCTTATCGGTGCTGTGTACAAATGTACATTTATGTGGTACAAAATTTGGATTTTTTTTTGCTGAGTTGCTTTTTCTTTTTTCGCTTAGCGTTTATTCGCGTACAAAATTGCTGCATTCTTTTCGTAACGAAATATTGGATTATTTGGTACAAAATATCATGAGCGTGATCAGGACAAGGGAATGACATGCTTCGATAATTAAGAACATCTTTCACAATGTCATCGAAAACATGCGTGGAATTACAGTGAGCTTGGAAGCTTTTCTCCAGAAACACAAAAAAATGGTATAGATGTGTGTTCGGGTGGACCAGCCCGTCGCGTTGTTGCCAATTGCTCAATAGAGCTTCGGGGAGAATTATGCCATTGGCATCTGATTTCAATAATGCGTCTTTGCATTTGAGACACTTAACTGTGTTACAAATTCGTTTTGAAAGGTCAGCAGTTAAGCAGTACATAACGCAACTGGCAACTTCGGGCACGCTGTAATCATGCTCCGATACAGTTTCGAAGTCCCATTCTTCATGCTGCACAATACGTTGCAACTTTTCTTTGATCGAATTTGAGATGTTTACGGAAGTGTCGGGATTGTGGTATATCGATTTAAGATCAGCAAGTATTACCAAACGCTCAGTAGGGTTTTCTTTGGTAATAGAACAATTTCCCGTTTTTGGAGGTTTTAGAATACTGTATAAAGACAGAATTTTATAAATATTCAAAAACGTTGGCGTCGAGGGATGATCATCGCAACCACCCGCTTGTCGAACAGTGCCGAAAAATTTCTGCAATTAACACAAGAAAAACAAAGACACATGCATGGATTAACGTGCAAAGAAAGAATAAAGAACCATCATTGCGGAATCCTGAATCTGATAAGTTTCGGTTGCATGATTTGTAGATAAAAGAAATTGAAAATTCATGTTACCATGTTGTCGAATCTTATAAATACACGAAGCCTGTTAATGAAGGAAGTAATTCATAGGAAATTTCTCGACGAAAGGGCTCTGCAAACAAACCTCCAGCGGATCCTGGTTAACTCGACCGGTTAGCACATAGGGAAAATTGCAGTGCTGCGTTAGATAATCTACAAGATCTAACATCGACCGTAGTGTAACGCGGAGACCCTCTGCGGTTTGTTTTGTTAAGAAGAGATCCTCCGATACACGTCCTTTTTCCACGTGGTCCTCCCAAGCGTCCAACTTTCTCAGCGACTCTTGAATTTTCTATCACAATAATAATATTGCTTGATAAACAAGAGTAATATCGCATAGTTAATTATAACGATATCATTTGTTACGTTTACCTTGTATTCGATATTGCCTGGTTGGACACCGTCGATCGGGTGTTTACGATTGAGAGCGTCGAACATATTGTTGACCCACTCACAAAATGAAGCCGTGGCTTCACAATCACGAAGTTCCGGTACATACTTTTTGAAAAACCCTAGCCCTCCTGCGACTGATTTACTGAAGACCTGTAAGTTAATATTTAAATCAATTTCATTTTTTTACTTTTTTATGAAGAGAACTTTGTTTTAGAGTAGACACAGTCGAATTGTAAGAATAAAGAGGCTTACTTGAGTAGCCAAAGGCACACGCATTTTTGAGGAGACGTGCATTTTCGCGGTCTTTTTCATAGAGAAGTTTGATGTACTCCCACTTGATGAGTGATTCTGCAGGATCGATCTGAAAAATGTTTTACTATAATGAAGGCGACAAATATATTTATGCAGCTATTTACTTTCAATGCATATAAATATACATATATACATAGAGGTGCCGGAGCACTCCAACGCCATCACTTCGAGCCATTTTCGGGGACGAGTTGAGAGGCCTCGCTGGACCCGATTATGCAAATATCGAATTCTTTCCTATGCCAATCGATTGTTAGTCGTTTGTTAGTGTTTGTTAGACGAAATCCAACGTTTGTTAGACTTAATTTATTTAATAATACGAAAAACAAATTTCATGTCAAAGTTAGCCGCAAGAAAATGGTCCTGTAATGATTTCGAGCTTTTCTTCGTAACCAATCGATTGTTAGTCGGTTGTTATTGATTGCTAGTCGATTTTTATCGTTTGTTAGAGCTTAATTTTTATTTAATCGTGAAAAAACTTTTCGACCCCGTAGCACGCTGCAAGCCGCGTGAAGTTGGAAGCATGGCACAGTGGGACGGAAACCCAAATCGACGGCCAAAAGTCTGACAAGTTTTCAATTCGTGTGAAAGTTTGTACACGGGCGTTTTTGGGGTCGCTGATTACGAATCTGAAGTGAAAATTTCGAAAAACAAAATAGCGGATCCAGTACGGCAAAAAATTTCATGAAAAACGAATTGAATCGAGGTGAAAGTCTGTAGTCGGGGGTTTTTGGGGTTGCTGATTACGAATCTGAAGTCAAAATTTCTAAAAACAAAATGGCGGATCCAGTACGACAAAAAATTTAATGAAAAACGAATTGAATTGAGGTGAAAGTCTGTATCCGAGGGTTTTTGGGGTTGCTGATTACAAATCTGAAGTCAAAATTTCGAAAAACAAAATGGCGGATCCAGTACGGCAAAAAATTTAAAGAAAAATGAATTGAATCGAGGTGAAAGTCTGTACCCGAGGGTTTTTGGGGTTGCTGATTACGAATCTGAAGTCAAAATTTGAGAATACAAAATGGCGGATTCAGTATGTACGACTTGTGTCGAAAAGGCGTTATATTTATGTCACATTGCAAAGGTTTTCCTTAAAATTAGGTTGATACAAAGTATTGAGATTAAAATAACGTATACAAAGTGTAGAAATTAGCATGATATTTCTTAATAAATATGTATTCGCTTATAAAAACAAGTAACTGACGGAAAAAATTCCACATTCCGAACAACTGGTCAGTGATCGTGATACATTCGATTACATACAACTTTATTCATCGTCACCAGAACAATCTGATTCACAGTCAGTGAATTCAACTGATGACGCATTGCCCGATCTCCCTGCATTTGTTGAGACGCTTGGCGCAGTTAATAACTGGATTGCTTCTGGTAGCAACGATTTCATTTTCTTACCAGGTAATTTGCGCAGGCTAGAAATGTATGGATCAGACGTTAATAGTAGGCGTGAAAAAACGTCTTCCATGGTTTTTGTTCGGGAAAATTTTCGTGAAAAATCTGATCTATTCTTTTTTATGTATTTATTGGTAGACTCTCGGGCTTCTTCGGACATTTGTCCAATTGGTAATATTGCAGACTTTATAATCGCTGCGCCATGAATCAGAATTTTATGCATTGAAGTCGGCATATAAAACCACGGATACAACTTCACGTAGTCGCGAGCTGTTTGCACGGCATAATCTTGAAATCTGATTATATCAATCTAATGGCCACTCGAAAGTCTTTGCAATATAACGTGAAATCGTTTGATCAGATCTTCATTTACCCCCGTAATCGAAGACAAAAACGGGTAGACGATGGCCTGGGATTTTTCCATACAACAAGGGTATTTTTTTTTTCTTGGTCAACTGATATCAACTGCAATGGAACAAGCGACGTGAAGAATATGTTAGCATCAGACTTACTTCCATCATCATCGGTAAATCTTTGTTTATATGCATTTTGTCCAGAAGTGCCATCGCAACCCCACTTACAAATTAAATTCAAGTTGCGAACACTTTCTTTAAATAAGCTTTTAATATCTTCGTCTTGAATCAACAAGATTCTCTGAATTGTATGATCCAGCAAAGATTGCAGTTTCACTTCAGCACTACATTCTGTAACGTTAATGTCTGATTTCGGTGGATAACATTGAAGCTTCGCTTGGTGTATTACATTATACGACGGAAATAATTTACAGCACTGTTCTCTGGTTGAATTCCGAAGTTTCTGATAGTCAGATTTTGACATATTAAGTTCAACTACAAGCGATAGGGCTTTATCAGGAGTATAAGGAATTTCTGAAATCGATTCCACAGATTCTCTATACTTTTGAGCTCTTGATGGGCTTCCCAGCGTCACATCTTGAACAACTTTTGCGGCATCAAATCTACCAGCTGCTCGAAGGTTCACTTGAGGGGCATAAAACAGTTCTTCGGTACTTCTAGTTGCACGCAAATCTTCAATTTTCCTCCGTTTTGTGCGCACACTAGCTTCAGCAAATCCTAAAGAAGGCCGACCCATGCTGCTGGACTGTGTTGAAGCTTCTTGGATTTTTTCCAGGGGAACAAACACACTGAGCCATGTGGAAAATTTGTCGAAAAATCTGTCTTCGTGCCTCGAAGCTTGCTTCCACTTTTCATTAAATTGGAACAATAATGCGCGTATTGCAAGTTTTGCGTCATCCGACAGAGTAAAAGGTCGTTGTGGTTTCTCTGACATGAACTTTTCAATTTCCAGATATGGTGAAGCTGCACCATGATTCAAATTATTATTCATGAGTGCGAAAATATCTTTTCTCGTTAATCCAGGTGCTGCAGGATCATCGTCGGAAGATTCTAAAATGTTGAAGTATAATACATATGAATAAGTAATTACATATTCAGCCTTACTCACTATTACTCATTCCACAATATTATAGATGACTATAATATTGTGAAATGCTATGAAAACCATAAGGACATTTTTTTTAAAAATCTTCATTTTTTATCATCGATTTCGATTAGACACTTCAAAATATACATTTTTAGGTTATTTTTCGCTAAGATTTTGGGCCTTTTGGAAGAGGCCTAGCAGAAAGTGACTTGATACAAAATATGTCAATTTTGAAGCGTGAAATCTAAATCTGCTATAAAAACTGAGGGTAATGATAAAAAAAAATCGATTTGGGCCTCACTGGGCCCACGTGGGGCACTGGGCCCACAACGTGAGTACATCCCTGAAGAGATAATTTGAAACCATATAACTTTTATCTGAATCACTTCTCCATATTTTGTGTTTTAATTGTTCGAAATCGAGAAAAATGCATTTTTTATCACAAAACCTTGTACCAATAGCGGTGGCGCAATAATGCGCAAATTTTTTTTGCTGCTTCCATTAAACAATAGAATAATCTACAACCTAGAATAAGTCCGGCCGCTTTACAACGCTTTACAATTCAACTTTTGTCTACGTGTTTACAATTTTCAGTAGCAATTCTACGTTAATTTTCGGAAAAATCATTCGTTAACTGATATCACATACATCATTATTACAAATTGTTCATTACATGATGATATTATACTTACTTTCCCCTTTCGAATCCATTTTGAAAATCGTCAATCGGTTTATTTTTCTGTAACTGGCGACGTTTTCAAGAGCGCACTGAAAATTAGGCACAGAGCGCGACGCATCTGGTTCGAGCGAAGGGCACTTTTGAACTGGGACACAATAGCAGGTATGAAGGATCGTCCCCTCTCGAGTCTCGAACTCGACCGTTGGACTATTACTATATCTAACCCACCACTGCAGATCCCCGAAATCGATACTTTATTTTTAGACTTTTGGCCGTCGGTTTGGGTTTCCGTCCCACTGTGCATGGCCACGAGGGCCGTCCGCAGCTTTGCCCATCTACTCATCAATTTCAGCAAAATAATGATTCTTCTTACCCTACTCGATTGTTAGTCGTTTGTTAGAGATTGTTAGTCGATTTTTATCGTTTGTTAGAGCTTAATTTTTATTTAATCGTGGAAAAACTTTTCGGCCCCGAAGAACGCTGCAAGCCGCGTGAAGTTGGCAGCATGGCCGAGAGGGCCGGACGGCTTTGACCGCCTTCTCCTCAATTTCAGCAAAATAATGATTCTACTTATCCTACTCGATTGTTAGTCGTTTGTTAGTGATGGTTAGTACATTTTTATCGTTTGTTATAGCTCAATTTTCATTTAATCGTTGAAAAACTTTTCGACCCCGGTGAAACGATGCAAGCGTCGTGAAGTTGTCAGCATGGCCGCGAGGACCGAGTACCACTTTGCCGTACTCGGCATGCCATTGCACGCCATTGGCATGCCATTGCACGCCATTGGCACGCAATGGCGTGCAATGGCGTGCAGTGGCATGCCATGGCGTGCAGTGGCATGCAATGGCATGCAATGGCATGTGAATGGCGTGCAATGGCATGCAATGGCATGCAGTGCAATGCAATGGCATGCAATCGCAAGCAATGGCAGGCAATGGCATGCAATAGCATGCAATGGCATGCTAATGGCGTGCACTGACGTGCCAATGGCGTGCAATGGCATGCAATGGCATGCAAGGGCATGCAATGGCATGCATTCACATGCAATGGCGTGCAATGGCATGCAATGGCATGCAATTACACGCAATGGCATGCAATGGCATGCCAATGCCGTGCAAATGGCATGCAATGGCAGGCCAATGGAATGCAATTGCATGCGATTGCATGCGATCGCAACGATATTAAACTTCCGGAACCCACCGTTATCGCGGGGTGAAAGTTGGAAAAAATCGTATTTCCGGCGCTAGAGACATTCTCATTTATTTTATTTGCGCTGAATGTTCACAGTGCCTAAGGATAGCCAGAAAAAAATTGGCAACTATTTTAAACTTCCGGAACCCACCGTTATCAGGGGGTGAAAGTTGGAAAAAATCGTATTTCCGGCGCTAGAGACATTCTCATTGATTTTATTTGTGCCAAATGTTCACAGTGCCTAAAGATAGCCAGAAAAAAATTGGCAACGACTCTAAACTTCCGGAACCCAACGTTATCGGGGGGTGAAAGTTGGAAAAAATCGTATTTCCGGCGCTAGAGAAATTCTCATTTTGCATGCCAATGGCGTGCAATGGTATGCCAATGGCGTGCAATGGCATGCCTATGGCGTGCAATGGCATGTCAATGGCGTGCAATTGCCTGCCCATGGCGTGGAATGGCATGCCAATGGCGTGCAATGGCATGCAATGGCGGGCAATGGGATGCCGAGTACGGCAAAGCCGTCCTCGGTCCTCGTGGCCATGCTGCCAACTTCACGATGCTTGTATCGCTTCATAGGGGTCGAAAAGTATTTCAACGATTGAATGAAAATTGAGCTATAACCAATGATAAAAATTGACTAACAATCACTAACAAAGGCCTAACAATCGAGGAGGATAAGTAGAATCATTATTTTGCTGAAATTGAGGAGAAGGCGGTCAAAGCCGTACTGGTTCTCGCGGCCATGCTGCCAACTTCACGCGGCTTGCAGCGTGCTACGGGGTCGAAAAGTTTTTCCACGATTAAATAAAAATTAAGCTCTAACAAACGATAAAAATCGACTAACAATCAATAACAAATGACTAACAATCGGTTGGTTACGAAGAGAAGTTCGAAATCATTACGGGACCATTTTCTTGCGGCTAACTTTGACATGAAATTTGTTTTTCGTATTATTCAATAAATTAAGTCCAACAAACACTGGTTTTCGTCTAACAAAGACTAACAAACGACTAACAATCGATTGGCATAGGAAAGAATTCGATATTTGCATAGTCGGCGGCTAAGTTTATTGATCTGCCCTGTACACAGATACCTTAGAAGTACCGCAGCGCCACCCTTATTATTCATCATTTTGGGCACCAGTTGAAATGCCGCGTTTGGACTCCTGTATCTAGTTTCCATGATTACGAGTCGCGTCGGCGCCGCTCGATCGAGATGGCGCTATATTAATAATAATAATAATAATGACGTCGAAAAAGGAGGGTATTATTATTTTTGTCTTTTCAATACAAACGGGACAATCGTATCCCTTGTAAACTTGGACAAACAATATTGACGCTTGGCGATAAAGTCGATAGATCGCGATCTACGATTGAGTAACGCGAGCCATATACGCCTCGTCGCGACACGCACATACTTTTTTTTTCTTATATTTATTTCCAACGCGAAAAGCACCTTGCGAAAGCGCGCACCTATAATATGGACGTTTTGCGGTTGCAAACGATTATTCTTGAGCCTCATCGTGGAACAAGAGGCGCAATTGTCGAAGGCACAGTTTTATCGCCAGAGTATTTTTAATCGAGTACGACGAGTTATCGAGAAACGTTCTTTCAATAGCGCGCTCGCGGGCGCGCGTCCGCGGCCGTTGCGGTTTGTTTACCGTCTTGTCAAATAAAAAGCTAATACGAAGGAGGAAAAAAGGTCCGCACGCCGCGACTGGCGTATATAATCGCGAAGAACTAACACGTATGTATTTTCACAAGACTCTTACGTCCTCCTAGTTTTGCGCGCGACTGATCATCCGCCAATATCACGTCTGTAGAGATCTTGGAGATGGACGAGCAGAGACAATGCGAGGATCGAGCGAGCGGGGCACACGGTGACGGCGGTAGTTGCGCCGGAGATGAGGATGATACGGAGGAGCCTGAAAATATTATAATAAACGAGGTGGACGGATTGCCCAATCTTCATCCGGATTATCGACGATCCGAACTCCGAAGGGATCGACGAGAAGATGACGACGACGACGATTCGAGGTCCCTGGAGGATTTTGTTAACGACGAGGATTTGCCTACCTCCGTTATCGTAACTAACGTCGATCCTAGAGTATTCGAGAACGAGCGCCTAAAGGTACCTTCTCGCCGTTCTCTTTGTCGCCAAAACTTTGAAGGAGAATGTAAACTGTCAGAGCTTTTTCTATCACCGGTTCTTTTTTATAACAACAAGTTTTAATATAGCAATACCGGTATTTCGATATTTTCCGATATTTACGTGAAACCTTGATTGAAAACGTTAGACGGTTGAAAGTGAAGATGGAAGTTGTCAAAATGATATAGCTGAGTGAAATTACAGTACAGGAAAACTCCGATTAACCGAAAGGCTGGGACCGAAGAGTCCACGGAGCTTTTCATATTACCGATTCTACTTCGATATCAACAAATTTTAATATAGCAATACCGGTATATCGATATTTTCCGATATTTACGTGAAACCTTGATTGAAAACGTTAGACGGTTGAAAGTGAAGACGGAAGTTGTCAAAATGATATAGCTGAGTGAAATCACAGTACAGTAAAACTCCGATTAACCGGGCAGGCAGAGACCGAAGAGTCCACTGAGCTTTTTGTATTACTGGTTCTATTACGATATCAACAAATTTTAATATACCAATACCGGTATTTCGATATTTTCCAATATTTATATAAAACCTTGATGGAAAACGTTAGAAGGCTGAAAGTGAAGTGGGGACATGTCGAAATAATAGCTGAGTGAAATCACAGTACAGTAAAATCCTGATTAACCGAGAGGCTGGGACCGAAGAGTCCACGGAGCTATTTGTTTGACTGGTTCTTTTTCGATATTAACAAGTTTTAATATCGCAATACCGGTATTTCGATATTTCCCGATATTTATGTGAAACCTTGATTGAAAGCGTTAAAAGGTTGAAAGTGAAGATGGAAGTTGTCAAAATTGTATAGCTGAATGAAATCACAGTACAGTAAAACTCTGATTAACCGGGCAGGCTGGGACCGAAGTGTCCACAAATAATCGGAATTTGTACGTTTTTTTTGGCACAGTATTATGCAAAAACCAATATATATAACCGAGCTTTTATAGTAAATAAGCGAAATAAAAATTAGTAAGCTTGATGCAAGTCAGCGTAGCAGTCAGCTGCCAGAATGCAAACAAACGGAATAGCTTTTGGTAGATAGGTCACTTTAATTAACGAGATCAAACTTGTTGAAACAATGACCGTAAAAAACAGAGAGCATCTAAAGTTTCGTCTTTATCTTATTGACGATGTCGAAGTTTACATTGTTGTAATGCAACGATAATTTTTTGTTAATTTTTATTTCTCCATTTTCTTCGTCATCTAAAATCCTCTGCAGATTTGACCTGCAGCTTTTTGATAAGGTTCCTAAAAAACGTTCATGTGATTTTCGTAACCAAAATTTGTTAAGAAAAAAGAATGTTCAAGATACTAAAGTTTCGTTGCGTTCCAACGATGCAAACTTCAATATCTTCCTTATTGTAGGTGTGAGCTGCAGAAGAAAAAGCCCTTTCTCATTCCACACTCGTGGGTGGTATTGTCAATAGATTACTTATGAGGCATTCCACGCCATTTCACCTAGCCCGTGACTCCGACCATTTTTGATGTTCCTGATTTTTTTTTGTAAAATTGTACACCATGACCGGAATATCTATACCAATTTTTAGATTTTAATCTCTTCTCTTTGAGGAGTTATAATTTTCCAAAAAATGTCGATTTTGAAAGTTTTGGAAACGTTTAAACGCCTCTTCAACTAATTGAGATATCGACAAATGTCAATATATTATTTTTTTTCATTTTGAAGGATACTTTCACGAAAAAATATGAAAAAATGATCATATATACTGGACCACGTATCTTTTGTTTCGAAAGTGGGAAATATTTTTTTTTAAGATGATTGTCATTTTTCATTTTTTTTTTAATCCCAAAAATAGAGTGACCCATCTGTGATTTTTAAGACTAGTTTTACCATGGGCCCATTTTTCTCTCTATTTTTTTCGAATTAATCATATTTTTAAAGATTTTATTACTATAATCTTCAATAATGCTATATACAGGGTGGACCATTTAACGTGACCACCCCAAATATATCCATTGCCTTTAGAGCGACGAAAAAAAATATCAAGAGGTAATTTGATTGATTTCAACGGGTTGATACGGTGGTGAAAAATTCATTTTTGTCAAGGTCATAGTTTTTGCGTTCTCAAGGTCATCAATGGTTTTCCAAATGGGAACATGTTTTTTTTTTATTAAGACGTTGTAGCTGATATTCAGACGAATCCAACGACCTTTGATATCATGACCTTGAAATGATTTTTCACCAAAATACAGGTGTAAAAATGGAAAATCGTGATGGTATTGACAATAAGAATATCCGAATAATTTAATTGGATTTTTGTGCAGAAAATTTATTGTATCCAATGTTCGAAGTGATGGCCATTAACCTCGACAGATTTTTGAAGACGTCAGATGAATTGACCTCTTGACCTTCGAATAGTTTCTGACATTACAATAATGTCAATAGTCGGAGATGTTTCTGATGGTTGTAAATACTGGCATTGTAACGTAGTAAAACTGTAGTAGAGTGAAGAATATTTACCATCTACCAATATTAGAATCAGTAGACAACTGTATCCATCCAAAGTAACATGTAATAACCGGATCGAAAATGGTATTGTACAGTCAAACAGAGAAAGTGGACCTGCGCCGCTATCACACCAGAAACTATTCGAAGGTCAAGAAGGTTAATAGCCATCACTTCGAACATTTGTTACAATAAATTTTCTGCACAAAAAATTCAATTACATTATTCGGATATTCTTATTGTCAATACCATCACGATTTCCCTTTTTTACACGTGTATTTTGGTGAAAAATCATTTCAAGGTCATGATATCATAGGTCGTTGGATTCGACTGAATATCAGCTACGTCTTAATAAAAAAAAAACATGTTCCCATTTGGAAAACCATTGATGACCTTGAGAACGCAAAAGCTATGACCTTGACAAAAATGAATTTTTCACCACTGTATCAGCCCTTCGAAATCAATCAAATTACCTCCTGACATTTTTTTCGTCACTCTAAAGGCAACGGAGATATTTTTGGTGGTCACGTTAAATGGTCCACCCTATATATCCATTTTAATCTCGAATAATGCTAATAATGAAATGGTTCATTTTTTATTTATGCTGCAATTAACGAAAATGATTTTTTGTGCAAAATTAATATTTTTTCACTAATAATAATATTGATCAATACTAGCACGTCCTTCCTTTTATATGAGAATACATAAATTTCACTCTTTTTAAATTCACGTATTCACATATAATTCTTAATTCTGTTCGTTTTATATACGAAAAGGATAGAAACTAGAATAATTTTGACTATTAGATCCGATTGAAAATTGTCCTACTTGTATCGATCAAAATTATTATTAGTGAAAAAAAAGAATTTTTTTTACACAAAAAATAGTTTTCATTAGTTTCGGCACAAATAAAAAATAAACCGTTTCATTATTAGCATTATTGGAGAATAAAATGATCAAAATCTTCTAAAAAACATATGATTAAATCGAAAAAAAAAGAAGCAAAAATGGGCCCCCGATGACACTAGTCATAAAAATCACAGAATGGGTCACTCTATTTTAGAGAATAAAAAAAAAATAGTTTCCACTTTCGAAGCAAAAAATACGTGGTTATGTATAATTGATAATTTGTTTCATATTTTTTCACGAAAGTATGCTTTAAAATGAAAAAAATGAATATATTGACTTTTGTCGATATCTCAATTAGTTCAGGAGTTAATAGCGTTTAAACGTTTCCAAAACTTCCGAAGTCGACATTAAAAAAAAATATTATAACTCCTAAAAGAGAAGAGATAAAAATAAAAATATTGGTGTGGATATTACTTTCTTAGGGTATAATTTTACAAAAAAAAAAAATCAGAAAAATAAAAAATGGTCGGGGTCACGAGCTAGGTGAAATAGCGTGGAATGCCTCCTATACACTTTGTCTAAATGGAGACTTCGATTACCGGTGTTTTCAATAGTGCCATCTCAATCCGTATCATTCGATTCATCTTCATCATAACTGTTTGCTCTTCATCATTTCTTGGCACTGTCGTACGCGAATTTATATCTTTCTCTTTCAAACACTTCTCGTTTTCTTTATTGAGTTCTTTTTCAAAATCGATGCTTTCGTCTTCGTCACCTCTCATATCGAAATATCGGTATTATTCGAGACCAAGATCGGATTCGATATTCCGGATTTTCGATATTACCGAAAACCGGTATGCATGCTCTACGTTCAAGGTACGCCGGTGTGTTCGCAGGACGAAATAGAACGTCTGTTCGAGCGATACGGACAGGACGCGACGTTTCAATACTTCAGATCGTTCAGGAGAATGAGAGTGAACTTTGGTTCGTCCGGGGCGGCGGCGCAAGCTCGAATACAACTTCACCAGGCTCGCTTCGGTGAAACGTGTATCAATTGTTACTTCGCCCAACCGGTAACGCCGATAGACGCGGACGACAGGCATCTTCAACCTCCCGCGCTCACCAAACAGTTCCTAATATCGCCTCCAGCCTCGCCGCCCGTGGGATGGCAACCGAGGGAGGAGGGAGAGCCGCTCGTCAATCACGATCTTCTCGCAGCCATCGCTAATCTCTCGCCGGGTACGCCACCACCGTGCCGCCATCCGTTCGCAAATTTTCTCCTCGTTTATTAGTTTTTTTTTTTCATCTCATTTCGATCCTGCACAGGTTGCAGCCACGAATTGCATCCCGCCGGTTCCGGCCAACCCGGCATCATCGTTCACGTCTGTGAGAACTCGAATACCGCCAAGGGCGCCGATTCTTCCCGTATACCGCCGACTCCCTGTCCGAACAATTAAAAGCCGCTGCCGCGAGAAAAACGAATCAATAAGAAACGAAAAAGGTACCCGCAACGAGCGCCATTCGAACATCTCCGCGATATGACTTTTCTAATGTATACGTATTTGAAATATAGGTCGATTCGGCGAGAAGCGCCTTCATCCCTTTGGGCCGTTTTCGCGTGAGTATATTAGTCCAGTCGGGGTTTACATTTGAAATTGAAATAATTAAATACCAGTATTTTCTTTTTCTAATCGTTAGCGCGGGGGGGGGGGGGGGTGTAATTGATACTCGAAATCCAAATCTTCGATGGAATTCTGCAGGTGCTTCGGCCGCCATCTTGAATTTGAGGGGAATTTGTTTTTAGCAAATAACTCGCCCATTTTTGGCTTTTGACTAAAAATCGTCATACGAGGTGTGCAAATTATGTAATGAGACTGGCAATGTAGCCTCCGATCTGGTAACGGTTGGGACGTGAGACTTGAAGGGGCGTAAGGGTCTCATTACTTAATTTACACACCTCGTAACTAGGCTTGTAGGAAATTTAATTCTTCACAACTTCGGTCATAACAATGTTTTGTCTACGATCGATATCTTCCAACTTAACGCCTTCGTTGGCATTGACGCAATAGTGCGTTAAATAATTCCGTGCCCTGTGTGGCATTGACGCAACAGTGCGTCAACCTTTATTTCTCTATTTAACTTGCTCTGGCTTGAAATCGGAGCCTCACTCGGGGGCTTTTGGGCTCGTTGAATCCGAATTTGAAGTCAAAATTTGGAAATTCAAAATGGCGGCGCCAATATGGCGGACAAAAATCAAAAACTTCACTCGATTTAGATGAAAATTAGTACTCCGGGATTTTTGAGGTCGCTTATTACGAATCTGAACTTTAAATTTGAAAATTCAAAATTCCGGCGCTAGAATGGCGGACCGAAATTGAAAATTTTAGTATTGTTACCAATTTTTAAAAATCATTATTAACACTTATTAGTGTGCAAACTATTTTTTCAACTTCATACAGACTGCTATTGTATCCACAAACTGAATTTGCAAATTTTATGTTCAGACTCATAATCAGTGACCTACACAAATAAAGAATAAACCGTTTCATTATTAGCATTATTGGAGATTAAAATGATAAAAATCTTCTAAAAAACATATGATTAAATCGAAAAAAAAGAAGCAAAAATGGGCCCCCGATGACACTAGTCATAAAAATCACAGAATGGGTCACTCTATTTTAGAGAATAAAAAAAAAAATAGTTTCCACTTTCGAAGCAAAAAATACGTGGTTATGTATAATTGATAATTTGTTTCATATTTTTTTCACGAAAGTATGCTTTAAAATGAAAAAAATGAATATATTGACTTTTGTCGATATCTCAATTAGTTCAGGAGTTAATAGCGTTTAAACGTTTCCAAAACTTCCGAAGTCGACATTTAAAAAACATATTATAACTCCTAAAAAAGTAGAGATAAAAATAAAAAAAATTGGTGTGGATCTTTCTTAGGGTATAACTTTACAAAAAAAAACGGAAAAATAAAAAATGGTCGGGGTCACGAGCTAGGTGAAATAGCGTGGAATGCCTCCTATACACTTTGGCTAAATGGAGACTTCAATTACCGTTGTTTTCAATAGTGCCATCTCAATCCGTATAATTTGATTCATCTTCATCATTTTTGGGCACTGTCGTACGCGAATTTATATCTTTAGCCCAGCCGAATTAGGACTTGACACGGAAAAAATTCCGAGTAGCAATTTTCCTTCGGAAATCGTTGGGGGGGGGGGGGGGGGGGGGTCACTGGCAGTCTACATTTCGGTTTTCGGGATTCGCACCCTGTTGCGTCATCCGCCATCTTGAATTTGAGGGTGAATTTTTGTTCATTGAATAACTCATTTATTTTCAATTTTACACGAAAAATGGTTATTACCGAAGTTGTTTGGAATTAAATTTCCTACAATTTTGGTCCTTATCAATTTTTCCCTAGGATCGATATTTTTTTGCCGTTGAAAAGTTGAAAATTAGCGAGTTATTTGAGAAAAACAAATTCCCGTCTAATTCAAGATGGCGGCCGAAACTCCTGCAGAATGCGCTCGAAAATTTGGATTTACACTTCCAATGATTGATGATGATTACCCCTCTAACGGTTAGAAAAACAAAATATCGGTATTTAATTATTGCAATTTCAGGTGATTTTCTTGTACATCCCGACTGGGCTATATCGCCGGGACCCTCTCTCGCAATCTTCTCTCAACATAGCTCGCTTCGTGATTTACAGAATTGTGTGTTACGCTGGGCGGCCGTTGCATCTCACGACGAGAGACACGACACAATGAAGAATCCTGTCCACCTTGAAATCTTGGAGCAAGTATCTCAATTACGAGGCGCGCGCGCGTCTCGTATAAATTAGCTTATTCGTAAGCAAAACTCGTGTATGCTAAAAAAAAAGGCAAATATTGAGAAGAAAGTTACTTTCTTCGCTCGTTATATCAAACTATAAATGTTGTATTCTTTAAATTGCAAAGAAAATATTCAAAAGTATATCGCGGTACGAGAACAGCAGCAGCGTCTGCGCATCGTACTTGCCGTTTGAAAGAGCGACGATGCTTCGAAATATCTATCAATTATTGTCAAACTCATGAGACTCGAAAGAAAAAGAAAAAAAGAAAAACTTGACGTTAATCGTAAGACGACAGAGTATTTAGAGCTGTGTATAGTTGGCTCGCATCAAATGCAACGACGAGATTAATACGCGTGTACCTCACCGAGTTACACAAAACAATTACATATAGATACTTGAAGTTTGAATTTAGTGTTATTTTCGTAAATTCGTTTACCAATATGTTTGTATATTATTCGGCGATAGGGGCAACGCGCCATCTTTGAAAACTCTCCGCATTCACTCGATTTTATCGTTATCGAGCAGTTGTACGTACGCGTGTGGATAAATATCGCAATAAAATAAAACAATGTTGGAGAATGCGATGTTTGTTTTTTTTCTTCATGTTTTCATTTTCTTTTAATCTCAACGCCCGTTAAAAAAATTGCGTTTAATTCATCGTCTCTCTCTCTCTCTCTTCTTCTCCCCCTCCCCCTTTCTCGCTCGCTTATATCGATACAATTTGATTGATCAAACGAATCAAATGTGATGAAGACTTTATACAAGACTTTTACTATCAAATGTGTACACCCTTCTCGTGTTCTCGATATTTGTTGGCTTTTTTTTCCCTCTTTTTCACGCTTTGTTCTCGACGTAACAAAAATCTTGACTGTCGTACACATTCAACAAAGAAGCGCAGTATTTGTACACAAACGTGGAGGATAGGCCGCGGTGGATTTTTCTTTCCATTGCCTATTAAATTATCTTTCTTCGTCTCGGGGCTGAATCAATGGTGTGTGTAAGACTCGTTGGGTAGAAACGCCGAATAATATACGCATCCGTTTGGAAAGTTTTTTTTTGTTTCGCGAGAATTACCGTTTCGTCGCGTTACAAAAAAAAACGTACACGTTGACTCGAACGATGCTTTTTGTTTTTTCCTCTTGAACTGTGTTTATTCTCGTATGATGTTGGTAAATATTATCGACGGTTTGTTACGACGAATGCAAGACAGTTATCGCGTCGCGGTTTTACTAAATTTCGCTCGTTTCGTGCGTCGCTCGGCATCGTCGTCGTTGTTGTCGTTCCAGTCGCCAACGAACGAGAAAAAAAAAAAGCTTAATTCTTACAAAAATATATATAATCAGTGACATACTTTCGTACGGTTGTTCGTAAATTCGGGTTACGCCATATAGACGAAGGTATTGATGTCGTCGTCGTGTCTTCGTATGTATTTGTGCTCGATCAGCCACTCGATCTGTTCCTTGATCATCTTTTTACTCGGCAAAAACATATTCTTGAGTATATCGACGAGTTCGGTCTGCAACTGGGCGTTGTTTATCTTCTTCCGCATCTTGAGAATTTTTATAATAGCCTCCTGCACCGCAGCGTTCCAACAATAAAAATTATTATTCGTCACCGTTATTCGCAGTAGGATAATAGGGTAAACCGACCAATTAATAGAACAAAGCTGATTTATACCAGGTGTACAAGTATGAAATGCGGATTTCAGACAACAGACGGTGCACCAATGCAGTTTGTGCTATAAAGATTTGACACTGCGCCATTTTGTTATGTCATCAACAAGTGTCAGATGCGCACGAGTGATAAATTGGAAAAATGTGTGCATAGTGTTGTGTTTTTGTGTTCAATATGTCGAAATTTATACCGAACAAAGAGCATTCGCGGACAGCATTAATTTTTTTGTTTTCATTTGAAGAAAACTGCTGCTTAATCATACCGATTACTTCGAGAAGCTTATGGTGAACATGCTCCATCGCAAGATACGTGTGAACGATGGTTTCGGCGTTTCAAAAGTGGTCACTTCGATGTTGCGGATAAGGAACATGGAAAACCGCCAAAAAAAAAATACAAAGATGTGGAATTGCAAGCATTGTTGGACGAAGATGATTCGCAAACACAAAAACAACCCGCCGAGCAATTGGGCGTTAGTCAACAAGCTGTTTCCAATCGGCTACGACAGATGGGAAAGATTCAGAAGACCGGTAGATGGGTACCACATGAGTTGAACGACAGGCAAATGGAAAATCGCAAAAGCACATGTGACATTTTGCTCGCTCGGTACAAAAGGAAGTCGTTTTTGCATCGTATAGTTACAGGGGATAAAAAGTGGATTTATTTTGAGAATCCCAAGCGCAAAAAATCATGGGTAGACCCAGGCGCGTAATCCACATCGACCCCAAGACCGTATCGCTTTGGCGGAAAGATGATGCTCTGTGTTTGGTGGGACCAGACGGGCGTGGTCTATTATGAGCTGTTAAAACCTGGGGAAACGGTTAATACTAAACGTTACCAACAACAATTGACCGATTTAAATCGTTCGCTGCTTGAAAAAGGCCAGAATACCGAAAGAGGCAACGCAAAGTCATTTTTCTTCATGACAATGCTCCATCACATACGGCAAAACCGGTTCGCGACACGTTCGAAGCACTCAGCTGGGAAGTTCTACCTCATGCGGCTTATTCACCAGACTTCGCTCCTTCCGATTACCATTTGTTTGCATCGATGGGTCACGCACACTTGCTGAGCAGCGCTTTGGTTCGTACGAAGATGTGAAAAAATGGCTCGATTAATGGTTCGCAGCAAAAGGGGAAGATTTTTACTGGCGGGGTATTCACAAATTGCCCGAAAGATGAGAAAAATATATAACAAGCGATGGGGAACATTTAAAAGGGCCGGAATAAATAGTTTGCGAAGAAGACTATATCTGATGGACGCGATTGTGAAAAGCGGAATATTGTACGGAACGGAAGTATGGGGGTGGAAGAGACGGGAGCTAGTGGAAAGACTCCAAGGGGGATATGTGAAAATGGCCATGGGCCTGAATAGGAACACGCCAAGCTACATATGGCGGATGGAAGCGGAATGTAAAGGTATAACCGCGGAAACATGGAAGAGAGCGGCAAACTATTTGATAGAAATAATGAAGATGGGGGAAGAGAGATGGCCGAAGAAATGCCTCAAGGAGGAGGCGAGAGGAGTTTTAAACGGAAATCCAACAAAATGGGGAGAAGACGTCAATGAAGCAATGCAAGAAGTAGGAGAGGGAAACATATGGAGAGCAATAACAAACGACGATATAAGGGAGATGGAGAAAATAATAGGAAGGGGGGCAAAAACAAAAGTAGACCAAGAAATCCAACACGATTGGAATAAGATAGAAAAATCGACGTATTGCCCTCAGTACAAAAGCAGGAAGGATACCATAGGAATAGAGAAGTACTGGGAGGACGTAGATATAAGGGGTGAAACGAAAGAAACTTGGGCGAGACTGAGATGCGGGAATGTGGGCAAAAAAGGCAATGAGGGGTACAGTGACAACAAGTGCAGGGTATGTAAACAGGAAGTGGAAAATCTAGCGCACATATGTACGTGCAAGAAAGCTAAGGAAAAAATTAATAAAGAAGTAGTAAACGATCTGGAGAAGTGGATAGGGGATAAAGAAGGAGAGCAAATCGAGAGGAAGATACAGACTGCGTTAAAAAAGGAGCCTGTGACTGAATTATGCATGTACATAAACCACTTTGAGAAACTGAGCGGAAAAATCGCAAAAGAGGAAATGAATGCGGGAGGAAACGATAGGCAAAGCGGCAATAGAATATAAGTTAGAGATAAGAAAAGATTGTAAGGGGAACATATATGTAGGGGGGACTAGCTGTGTAAACACCCTGAAGGGGTATACCTGAAATAAATATTATCTATCTATCTATATAACAAGCGATGGAGCATACTTTGAATAAAGCACTTTTTATCAATCTTCCGCGTTTAACGTGTTTTTTTTTAGAAAAAAAAACCCGCATTTCATACTTGTACACCTGGTATTTAAGGAGTTTCGATACCGTTCTTCAGCTGCAATAGTAGGAATGAAAATACAATAAATTTTCCGCAGGTCGCCAATTTCGTGCGAATAAAATTTCATTTAAAAATTAATTGTCATCGGGCAATTTTCAACTCGTAATATTGTTGAGAAATATTTCCAAGCCGGGAAATTATATTGTTATCATTTTTGCAATTAAATATAAATATGTTGCGATTTTATTCAACAAAAAAATAACCGGTACACTTGGCAATAGCGGTATTCTCTGCCATTGGCACAACTGACGGTCGCTAAAGCATCGTGGGCTTATAAAGATTTTTATAAAGTTTTATAAAGAGTTTTTGATTTGGCAATGTCGAGAAAACGTTAAAAGTATCGAGCAAACGAATAAATACATTTTATTATAAAGTCCAAATGCTGTAATATTGTGCATGTTTTAAAGATCCGCCGATTTTGAAATACCCGCCAGTTAATGCTAGACTGTGAGTGGCTCACTCGATACAGCCCATTAGCGCGGTTTCGCCACGTTTACCCTACAACTTTTGTTAGGGGCATGTACAAGGTGAACATAACCTCACAAATTTTCGAACCCAGTTTTCTCATAAATGGTAAAGGCTTTTGAGGAAAAACAAAGCATCAGGCTCTGGAGAATATCCTGACACAGAGCTTGACGATTTTCTTTTGCCCTAAAAATGATTTATTTTTGAGAAATCTCGGTTCGAACATTTTATCTATCTCTCTCGCACTCATGTGTCACGTGGTACACCTACTCCGCCTTAATGTCCAAAAACAAACCGTTCGAGCTCAAAATTCACATATTTATTTGAGTATTATTAATGAACGAATTATAGAGAAACGACTTGATTATTTAACACGATATTCCTAATACTGCTATGACGGTTTGTTCAATTTTTTAAAAATCTAAATCTTCGTATTGGGATCTGTCATATGGGCGGAGCCTAAAAAACATGGCGTGAAAATGAGCCTAAAAAAAAAGAGGGCCGTGAAACGTAAACAAATAATGTAGTTTAGTGCAAATTTCTGTGATACTATGATAAGTATTGGTGCAATTTGCGATTGGGCTCGTGCCAATCCTAAACAACGCAATTTAGTGGAAGGTGAACGTACTTCGAAGGCTGGACACATTTTTAAATGTGATAAAGTTAGTTCAAAGCGTATTGTTTGCAAAGGTCTCGATTACGAAATAATCCCCATGAGATTGATGATTTTAAATGATTTGCTCTTGCAACGCTGGGTTGGGAGAAAAATGCATGCGACGTTACTGTATTGCAATCGGTAAGTCTAACCTCTTATTCTCAGTACCTTTCACTATTTGGCAGTAAACAATTTTTAGTTATTTTTAAGGTAGTCGTCTCGCCAAGGCGTTTTTCTATAGATTTTTTATTTTAATTTTAAGGACTCATTCAGGACACTATTAAATGATTACCTGCAAAATTTTTTAATTTAGTACAATATCTAATAGTACAATATGTCTAGAATATTCTCTCAAAGTGTTAAGTCAATCGGAGTAAAAGTCTAGGAGAAAGAGCCTTGGGAATTCCCCCTGTTGGGAAAGACTGGCCGTGAGCAACGAAGGTATACGCATTTTTCTCAAAACACTATTTTTGAAGTTGGTGGACACGATTTCTCAAAAACTAATGCACCGATCTTATTGACATTTTGCACACTTCTTCAAAATAGCATTGACTAGTGATTGAACGAAGGTTTTTTCTTCAATTACAACTAATTTTACAAGGCTATACGTAGTGTAAATTGTACCAAAAATTTAACTATTTTGCATACAACTCTGCCAAAAATTCAAATTTCAATAAAAAAAAAAATCCTTCGTTCAATCACGAGCTATACTTATCTACTAACAGAAAACAATTTGGTTTTTTAATTTCAGATAAAGCTATCATGAGTTATCCTGACCACCACGAGGACACTTTTTTTTTTACGGGTCTCTGGAAACCAGGTCCCACCGGTTGAATTTCTCAAATTTTTGGATGAATTTTTTTTTTAAATATTATCGAAATGTTGCTCTTTTATGCGCTTAACGTTTGGGTAAAATAATTTATATATTATATTTTAAAAAAATAAAGAAAATATGCTTTTTTTGCCTTAGAAACCCACTCAACCCCTTAAGATGCAAAAAAGCTTTTTGTATTTTCCACAAAATCGTAATAACCAATATTACACTCACACAGTGGTTAAAAAAGTATTTGTTTTTTTCTCGCAGGACAATTCGAATAACACGCGGTGTACAAATACTTTTTTTACCCACTGTATGTATAAGAATATTATAATTTTTGTGCAACACAGTGATATTCAAATCGAGTATTTAATATAAAAAATAAAAAATCGTTATCCTTCAAAGGGTTCATCTACACTCCACGCTCATTTACTGGCAATTTTGTCCATTTATTACCGATTTAGTAATTTTCCTACTCGTTTATCATTTCCTCCAATACTATTTGTCCCAATAACTTCGAATATTTTTTTCACCTATCAGAATAATATATTCTGTTAGCTGTAGCAATAAAAAAGTTTGTTTTGATAATATTTTCATTATACAGTCCATCTGAATCCAACAGTATTGTTATTCGTCCATTCACTAGTCGGTTGACCCTGATGATTTTCCATGAAAATATTGTTTTTATTTGCTTTAACGTTACCTGAACTCGGAGTATTCTGAGTTGTACGATCGATTGATTATCCTCCTCTTTACTGCGTTCCGTCGACAGTTGGAGTCTTCCGATCAGATTTATTTTACCTCTTTTCTGGAGTTTGCCATTTTTACTATAAAAAAAAAAGGAGGAAGTAGAATATACAGTTAAAGACGAAAGAGACACGAATCCGGCGGTTAAAGAAGAATGTACGCACACTATGGCAAATTCCTGATTGACCCAACATTTCGTATCGTGGGCAAAGTCTTTGGGACTGTGAGCCGGAGGATCGACGAGCAACAGTTGTCTCTTGAGTTTCGGGAAGGCGCACAGTGACCACAACGTCCGACGAAGTTCAGGATCGGGAAGTTCGGTAGCCAAGCGCAAATTTTCGTACGATATTTTTTCGAGGGGTCGCTGATTCCACGCGAAAAGTACGGCCATTTGGAAGGTCGTAACGTCCACGTCGAAACGTCCGACTTGATTGGAAAATGTGATCTGAAAAAAAGGTGGTGGTGGGGGTGAAATTATAATAGGGTACACCCATCGATTAATGGACAAGGGCCAGTAAATGGACGAAATTCGATTTATATTTGAAATAAGGAAAAGAATATGAATTGTCGGTAGAAACTCGAATCACTCAAATTTAGCAAAAAAATAACAGGTGTCGTTAAAACGAATTCCTTCATTCAAGGGATCATCGTGATTGTAAAATTTTCAAGAAATCGATTTTTTTTGCATCATCCGATAGTACATACGGTTATAAACATGCTGTTCAATTTAAGGAGCGAAATTCGAATAATTTCGGTCGCTACAGCCTTTCTTAGAGAAAGTGATTCGAACAGCGGCGTGAGGGCTGGTGAAACTTTAAACGCGTTTTTCTCGCAATGTCGTTTTTCAAAATGGTGTACACTCACAAAGGAGGAGTTTTCAAGTTATCCGTCTCAAATGTTGACACAACATTCTTCACGCTGTTCTTTATCTTGTTATGGAAACTTTTTTTTTTTTAAATCTTCATCTTTTTTTTTAACGAAAAACTGTCGAAAAAGTAGGCTAAAATCGAGACTTTTTTTTCAAATCGCTGTCATTTTGTTAATTTTTTATTTAAAAAAAAAACCTCCACAACAAAATCGCGGCTTTCATACTGATTAATAATCCTATCACAAATTTTGTTGCAGATAATATTTACGGCCACAGCCGTGCACACCGTGAGGACTCCTCTTTTTTCAGACATTTTCAACCGTTAAAAAAAATGTAAAAAAATATAAAAAAATGTTTAAAAATTTATTTTCTGTTCTTCGTGAGTGCTTTGTTTCGACATTAAAAAAAATAGACTTATTAGCGTAATTTAACCATCGAAAAAAAAAATCGCTCCAAGTAGAGTGGTTAGCGCTTACGCCTGGCGCGCGTGCGTGTTCAAGTCCCGATCAAATTTTTTTTTCTTTCTTTGAATATAAAATAGAGATAGGTTGATCTTGATAAAAAAAAATCGTACTTTATATTGAGGGAATCAGTTTTTTAAATTGGAAATAGAAAAAAAATGACTATATTTCTCATAAAAATCATATTCTTTATTATTAATGTCATCATTATTAATCGTCACAATTTTGCTAATATTAATAATCGGATTCATCGTCAGTATCGTCCTGCAGAGTTTTTTCACAGACTTTTGGATGAAATTCATCATAAAAGCATTTGAAACACTCGTATGCCCCACACCAGGCACACTTTATAAAGGCATCTTCTTAAAGGCAAGAAGGAAACAGATTTCATTGATGTTTGGAAAAAAATCGGTCCTTCTTCAATCAGTTTTTATGCACACCACGCATATGTTATCATTTTAAATGTTTTTTATGATGAATATCGGCCAAAAATCTGTCAAAAAACTCCGCAGAATGCTACTGATGATGAATCCGATTATTAATATTAGCAATATTGATCATTAATAATGACGATATTAATAATAGAGAATGATTTTTATGAGGAATATAGTTTTTTCTTCTATTTTCGATAAAAGAACTTATTCTTTCAATATAAACTACGATTATTCGATCAAAATCAACCTACCGCTATTTTATATTTAAAGAAAAAAAATCGATCGAGACTTGAACACGGAGCGCGCGTGCGCCCAACGTAAGCGCTAACTACTCAGACTCACCGTCTTAGTGTGAAACGAGCAACTGAAATGGTACATGAGCTGCGTCTCGAATTTTTTACTGTAATTTTTCTCGTAAACGGCTGAGCGTTGCATCGTATGGCTTTGCTTTAACAAATTTCTAGTGCAGTACTATAATATGTAAAAAAAGCCTTGTCCAAATTCGTTTCCCGGCTATGGCGATGTCCCCTTGTTAGTTACGACAAGGCTGTGCACACTAAAGGCGAAAACTAAAGTTTTTAAACTTTTGAGGATAAGTATATTACTTTTATTATTTCAGGTAGAATCAATATTTGATTTTTTGCAAACAAATTTAAATAAATTTGCCGATTTTGGCAAATTTATTTAAATTTTTCAGAATTAGACATGTTTAATCATTGATGCTGTATTCTAACCGCTTTCCAGTGGATGAACATATCGCTTCTGTTCTGATAATTCTCAAAGCAGAGAGAAAAATTTAGCTCATCTACCGAAAATATCAAAGTTAATTACTGTTAAGAATTGATAATGTATATTTCATTAAATGCTGTCATACAATAATTTCATTCGTTTGTTAAATTTTTACTAAATTTAATTTTCTGTTTCTCCGTCGAAACAAACTTTGGTACCTTTTTGAGAATGTTTAGTTAAGATTCAAAAAATGCTTTCTGTATTTTCTACGAAATCGTAATAACAAACATAATACTCGTATAAGAGTATTACGATTTTTGTGCAACGCAGTGATCTCCAAATCTAGCATTTCATTAAAAGAAAAAAAAAACGAATTGTTATCCTTTACAACTTTCATCTACACTACACGTTCATTTGCTTATTCATCAATTCCTCCAATATCATTTGTTGCAATTACGTGGAATATCTGATTCTACTAACACAATAATATCTTTTTTGTTGGCTATAGCAATTAAAAACTTTGTTCTGATAGTTTCATTTTACAGTCAATATGAATTCTTATTGGCTTCGTGCGCAACACGAGCGCCGCCTAACGTTCGTATTCTTCTGGGCTCTGTCAAAAGCTCTGTGATTGTGCTTATTATTATAAATTATATTTTATAATAATAACCACAATTTTTATAATTATAAAATTATATTAAATTATAAATTATATAAATTTATAATTTATATAATTTTTAACTTATATAAATTAAAATCGCGCCGCAATTGCATTAAATCAATTGCTCTGGCCAAAGACGGCAAGAAGATTTTATTTACTTTTTTCACCTTTCAATAAGGTGAAAAAAGTAAATAAAATGTTCTTAAAATATATATTTTTGTTTACTTGTAATTTTGTTATAAGACAAGAAAAGTGAAGCTGTATAACCGCTTTTATTAAAATTCAAAAAACATATATTGTAGCTGTACCATCAATGATAAATAAAATTTTGTTTTCAGACTGAAATGAGCATAATTTAAAAAACCGGCGTTGAGAGCATAACTCACCATATTAATTACCAACCTAAAACTCAATCGAAGGGAAAACTGTTGGTATCTGCTAAACACGTCAAGCACGTAGAAGACTTATGGACAAAGCATGACCCAAATATAATCATTCAAGCTCGTTTCCTAAGGCAAACCTTATAATGCTTACTTTTTTTTTTCTAATTGCAGCTATCCATTTGTTACGTTCTAACATCCAATTTGCCGCAGGGAATCGATCAAATATCAATTTACTATTTCTTCCGGTATTTCTGCAATTCATTACACAGCATCTGTCATGGTCCATTTTTAATAAAAGCAATATTTTAAATTTGATTTCAAAACTCTCGTACTAGGCTCATACAGATTTGACAGACAATTAGCCGAGTTTATTGTAATTTTTGTCCATTGCGGACGCTGCATTTGATTTAATTACCCCCACCCTATACTCTGCACGGTCGGTTTGCCACATTCGATCAAGAGCGAAGGGGAAGAAAAAAGAGAAGAAAATAGTTGCGATGAGGAGGCGTACCGTGCCGTTGGACATGTGATGATACCACTGCAACTTCCGTCCGCTGTGTTTCTTTTTGTAAAAGTCCTCAACCTCGGGAATGTAATCCTCGAGTTGGAGAGGTAAACTGACGGTGACGCGTTCGCTTCCTCTCGCCCAAGCGCCCGCGTTCAATATTTTGATATTTATACTATCGGCGATAGTCGCCCGACACTGTTCCTTAAACTGTTGATTAAGATCCTGGGATACTTTTATGTCCTGAAACATTCGGGCTAGTTTGTTGACGTAATCAGCCGGCATACCAACTTCCCGAAGCCACTCGACCATGTTCTCCTCTTTCTCCGAATCGGCGGACGTATCGAGTATCAATCTTCGGGTCAGGTGTGCCTTGTGGTATCTCATAAAGACGTCCTTATTTTGCACGTATTTCAGTACGAGAAGCTGAAAAAATCATAAAATAACGATAACAAGATCAACGCTGGCCTGTTGTAGTTTCTTCGACGAACTCTGTCTCTCTCTCTCTCTCTCGCTTTCCCTCTCTTTCTCGCTTTCGCTCTTTCTCTCGTTTTCGCTCTCTCTTTCTTTCCTCCCTCCCTCTCTCTCTCTCTTTCTCTCTCTCTCTCTCTTTCTCTCGCTCTCTCCGTTATGTAAATCCGCTTCGTAAAGGTGTGCTAAACTTTACCATTATCTACTTCCATCTCATTTTATTTTATTTATTTTATTATATAGAAGTTTGGTTTGCATGAGAATGCCATTTCTTTATCTTTATTTTTTGTTTATCCTTTATTTTGGATTTGAATCGAATTTCTATTTAACTTCGCGCTTGATTTATTTTGCGTCTACTTTTGCGCTGAATTTTGTAATGATTATTATTATATATGCGTTCGATTTGTCTGATCTTTATGATTGTTATATTTTGCGAACAATTTTATGAATTGCTGATTTTTGCGTTTAATTTTGCATTTAATTTTTAAGATTGCGTTCAATTTTTAGTTTGATTTTTGCCGGCTATATGTGTATGATTTGTTCGAATTTTTATGATTTATTTGATTCTTGCGTTTAATTTTGAGCTCGAATTTTCGCGCTTGATATATATGTATGATTTGTGCACTAAATCAAATTGCTTATCATCGCATTTATAATTAACACGCTAGCACATATATGTGATGTTAGCTAACATATACGTTATTTTTGTTCTTATTTAAAGTATTATTCTTCAACTAATCTGTAGTTCTTTTGCCTGAAGGTTTTTACCAAGACATAAAATAAATCATCAATCAATCTCCCTCTCTCTCTCTCTCTCTCTCTCTCTTTCTCTCTCTCTCCTTTCCCTACGTCTTTTCAACTTACAACGTCACGAAGTTTACTCTCAATCTCGTCCGACGTGAGTTTTTTACTGAGCGGTGTCTTGCGCAGCAGCATATCACAGTAATTGGCGAGTAACTCGGGACACTTCGATTCGGGTTGGCCGTGATTGTTGTTGTTGTTGTTATTGTTGTTATTATTGGGTGCTTTGCCGTTAACGAGGGCAACGGGAGGCGTGACGGTTGTCGGGGCGACCCCGGCGGTGTTCCCGGGTGCCCCTCCCCCGCCCGACTGTCGGCACGGCAATTCCAATCTAAATACGCTCGCATCGTTCACCACGAGTTTGTAAGCTTTGTCGCGGGCCGTCAAAAATCTCGGATCGTCATCGAACGCTTCCTTCACGAGGGTCGAGAAACGACGAAACAGCTCGAGCAATCTCTCGACGTATTTTTCCGAATCTTGTGTAATAACGTCGACCGCCGCCATCATGTCGGCGAGACCTGCGCTCGATATGTGCTCCTCGAGATCCTTCAGCATTGGGCCCACACCCTCGGGCACTCTGTCCATTAGTTTCAGCATCAATCGTAATTCTGCAACGAGACGCACGCGTGACTAGTCTATCAAACAATTACAACTTACGTAAAGTAATGATCGTTTCGTTACTGCTCGTCTGATGATTTTGAATCATTCGGGGACACTCGGCGAGAATTGCCGGTTTGAAGGTCGCTACTAGTACTCGTACGCAACAATCGGTCAACAATTGTACGCTCGCGCTGTTTGGCTCGAGATACTTTTGAGCTCGCAGCTCTTCTTCCCGTAGTTTCGCTTCCGCGTAACGCATGTAATTCTCCACACCGTGAAGGGACAATTGTTCCGGCGATTTGATCCAATAGAACGCTTCGGTTGCCTCTACGTACGCCGCTTCAAAATTTTCCCGATAAATCTGTAGTTTGTCCGTTGTATTCGAGCAGAGATTCACTGAAATTTCAATCCGTCGAGATTAAGACACTCTTTTATGATCCTCGCGCCCTGCGGCTTTCAACGCGCTTACCGTACGATTCCCTCACTCCGATGACCAGTTGAGAATCAAAGGCCTCCCCGTTTCTCTCCGCCCGTACCAGCCTCATAGCCGAATCTTGAAGTCGCTTTTTTATTTCGTTGAATATACTTTGATTCCAACTGTCCAACATGAGCTACGACACATTACTAGCCATAGTTATTCCACCTTTGTCTTTTTTCGTTTGATTGTTTTTAATCCCTACAGTAGAACCTCGATTATCGAACCTCAATCATCCGAACAACCATTTGGTTTATCCGAACGTTGACGCGAAATATATATTGTGTCGCGAAATATACGCTGCGGTCTTTTAAGAACCGCGTAGTTCCAAGCGCGTTTTCTGTCTTCAACTGTTAGTCCGATTGCACACCGGCTTCTACCGGCAACTTTAATTTATCCCTTGCACCGCGCACAAATGTCAATTGTTGCAAATTGTTCTATCCTTTTTATTTCGCGTAGTTTGGACGTGTCAGGGCTTCAAGTTCGAGTCCTTCGATTCCTAAGCGTAAACGTAATGTTCTTACGTTAGAGTAAAAACTGACAACTCTTTCGAAGCTAGACAAGAGCGTAACTAGCGCAGCTCAAGTACGCCTTTATGATATTGAAAAAACTACGATCTCCGATATAAAGAGAAATTGAGACACTCGACGATGAACGAATATACTAAATCTAAAATAAAAATGAGCATTCGATGTTTGAAAGAGGTTCAATATATATATACTAGCTTCCGCCCGCGTGAAATTCGGCCCATAGAAACTGCAGTACCGATTGCACCCCTTATTAGAGGTTGTTTTAAAAATTCTGATGTATGCGTTTGATTGTTTTGAAGGATATTTATACCGAGTTCTAAGTTTATACACGCAAGGAATACAATTTTCCATACAAACGTTTACGTCCCATTTCATTCTTTTAGGGGTCGATTTTCGAAAAATCCTTCTTAAGTGCATCTTTACGCCTTTTACGAAAGATACATTCCCAATTTCATTGACATAAAAGCAGGGAATTCGATTTTCCCATACAAAATACAACACCTGGTTGCAACCTTAATTAGGGGTTGTTTTTAAAAATCTTAAGATGTGCGTTTTATTATTTGTTTTGAAAAATATTTATACCAAATTTCCAGTTGATACGCACAAGGAATACAGTTTTCCATACAAACTTCTATCCCATTTCACCCTCTTAAGAGTTGATTGTCGAAAAATCTTTTCTTTGTGCACCTCTAGACCTTCTAGAGAACATATCTTCCAAATTTCATGTTTCTATCTTCAGCGGCTTCCGTTATGTGTTAGTCAGTCAGTCAGTCACGAAACTATTATATACAGTGGATACCAAAAGTATTGGTACACCTAGTTTTTTTTTACAATAAATTTAGACGATCGAATGATATTTAAACTAAAGTTGGGTTTAAAATTTTTTTACTATGTATAGAGATAATGTGGAAAATGTGAACTTTCAATAGTGCATAATAGAAAAGTAATACGAGAAGTACAAGAATTGAAGGGCCAATAAAGTATTTGTACACTTACGTAGGTTTCATAGTAGGAAACTTCAAAGTATTCAAGTTTGGCACGGTAATTAATACTTGGTGTGCATCCCCTTAGAATCAATAACAACTTGCAGTCTTCTCGGCATGGATTTGACTAGTTTTTTTGGTATTTTTCTCCATTCCTCTATAATCACTCGTTGCAACTCATTTTAATTGAATATTTTCCTTTTTTGCACTTCTATATCCAATAGATGTCACAAATTTTCAATAGGATTAATATCCGGAGACTGTGGTGGTGTAGTCAATTGTTTGGGAACATTATAGAGTAGCCATTCCTTTGTCGCCCGAGCGGTGTGTTTTGGGTCATTGTCCTGCTGAGAGTGATACGTTCCAGCCAGACCCAACTTGGCTGCACTTTCATTTACATTATCGCGCAACACTTCAATATATTTGTGTGCATTCATATTGCCTTTAATAAACGCAAGGTTTCCAAGACCATCGTGTGCCATACAGGCCCATACCATTACATGCCCTCGACCGTGCTTAACTGTTGGTATAATATTTTGCGGCTGCAGCTCGGTATTCGGTTTTCTCCAAACGAATTTCTTCCTGTCTGATCCAAAAATGTTAAATTTGCTCTCGTCGGAGAAAAGAACTCGTTTCCAAAAGTTTATGGATTTGTTCACATAGATTTTAGCGAATCCTTCTCTCTATTCACGGCACTAATATATGGTTTTTTCCTCGCAGTTCTGCCATATATTTCGGCTGAGTGCAAAACATTACGAACACTTTGTGGACTGAACAGGTTGTGGATATACAATCGGGCGCTAGAAAATGGTTTGCCCGCTGCTTCATTAATGACAATCCGACGCTCTCTAACTGCGAGCATCCTCGGCCGATCTGACCGTGGTTTGTTGTCCGTGTTTCCCGTTTCTTTGTATCTTTTCACGATGTATTGCACTGTCGTGAAATTTAATTCCGGTTCTTTACCAATTTTGCGACAACTTTCTTCACGATTCCAAAGGGAAATAACGCGATATCGCAGGGATACAGATATCTCGCTTTTCTTGCCTGGCATGGTTACTGTACGAAATTTATATAAGTACTAATCGGGGCAAAGACCAAGGCTAATATGTAAACAAATATTTGTTTACATCTCACTACACTATGTGTGCATTTAAAAACTTCGGCGACTTAGCAATATAAGCCTGAGTGTACAAATACTTTTTTGGCTCTTCAATTAATGTATTTCTTGTATTACTTTTCTATTATGCATTATTAAAAGTTTATATTTTACACATTATCTCGGTATACAGTAAACAATATAAATAAATATAAATAAATATATTGATGATATAAATAAATATATTGATGATTAAAAAAAAGTTGTTTATTCAAACATATCTTAATTTTTATTATCGAGCTAAATCATAATCTATTATTGAGCTAAATCATATTAGAAACTTTTTTTTAATCATCAATATATTTATTTATATGGAATTTTTAGAACCTACAGTAACTGTAGGTTCTAAACCTACGAAAGGTACAGAACCTACAGTATAGGTTCTAAAAACCCAAACAAACCCAAACAACTTTTTTTTAATCATCAATATATTTATTTATATGGAATTTTTAGAACCTACAGTACTCTAGGTTCTAAAAATTACTTTAGAACCTGCAGTTACCTACAGTACTGTAGGTTCTAAAAATTCCATATAAATAAATATTTTGATGATTAAAAAAAAATTTCTAATATGATTTAGCTCAATAATAGATTGAGATTTAGCTCGATAATAAATTATAATTTAGCTCGATAATAAACATTAAGATATGTTTGAATAAACAACTTTTTTTTAATCATCAATATATTTATTTATATTGATGATTAAAATAAAGTTGTTTATTCAAACATATCTTAATTTTTTTCTATTATCGAGCTAAATCATATTAGAAAATTGAATAACCTAACAGAAAAAGTGCTCTGTATACTGAGGTGCCCCAAATACCAGTGCTGTATCAATGAAAATATGTTGACTGATCGAGATAGCACGTTCTTCTATCACAATTCGAGATAGCACGTTCTTCTATCACAATTTGAGATAGCACGTTCTTCTATCACAATTTGAGATAGCACGTTCTTCCATACTGCCGTCGATATAATATTGGTTCTATGCATAACTCCGTAGCGAAATTCCGACAGATGGTGTTTGCCGTTGTTTCTCCGCTTACACATGCGTCAACCATATAAAATGTGATATATTAAGTGAAAGCTGAAATTTGTGCCGACATTTGAGAAAAGTATCCATCGAGATCCGTGACGTACAGGAAGTTTAATTATATTTTCAACATGAAAGGAAACCATGTGCTTATGGGGTTGTGCAGAAATGCACAACCCCATCCTAAAAGCTTATAGGGAAACTGCGGAAAACCTATACCAATACAGCCGGTCATCAAAGTTCGCCCCCTAGTCGTGGAACTAGTCTTATTTCGCCGTGAAATGCCGAAGAAAAACATTTCACAACGAAATGTACACGATTGGGATTCAAACCCGGGACCTCCCGGTCCGCAGGTTTAGTGGCAAGCACGCTAACCACTAGACCACCATTGCACCGGTTAAATTTACTCTACTTTTTATACGGAATTATGCATAGATTGAGTATATATTTCAATTTCTGTTGTATATTATCCCTTCAGAAAAAAAATTCTTCATCGATTATCCGAACCATCTTTCGTCCCAATTGATTCTGATAATCGTGGTTCTACTGTATTTATATTCTCCCTATTTCTTACCTTTCTGACTATACTCTCGTCCGCTTGATTCCTCTTCTGTATACTCGGCTTGCCGGCTAGAGAAGTTTCCAATTGGCGAAACGGCGTAGGAAGGTAGTTGCATTGCGTAAAGAACTTTCTCCATTCGGTTATGTATGCCTTGAGGAGAGCTTGTTCCTCCCGATGAGCCAAAACACGCTATCGCCTTGACGTTAGTCCCGAATTCATACGAGCGTAGCTCTCGACTGATCGAGCAAAGACCAAGAGAAAGTGAGAGAGAAAGACAAAAGTAAGGGCGTACCTGTTGAGCTTGTTTTATAAAATCCATTATGTCTTCTTTGAGAGCGTCTCTTAGTTTCTGCGGCCCTTTCTCGTCCCACAGACACACCAGATGGACGGAATAAAAGAGATCCTGCCATTCTCCTTGCGTCACTGCTTCTTGCTTCAAAAGTTTCAGTATTATTGGGCGCATGCAGGGCCATTTGTCTTCGAAAGGAAATTGTCCTCTATCCTGAAAATTCAAACGCAAATTATTGTTTCGTAGCCGAGTTTCTCCTGCCGTGTTTTGCCTTTTTTTTTTTAAATCTTTTTTCTTCTCTTCTCGTTTTTTTTTTTCCCAATTAACTCAACCCGTGAAAAGTGTATATTGACCGAGATTCGTTGAAATATCGTGTTTTGGGGAGGCGAGTCGCGTCGCCGAGTTGCTCGACGAACTTTTTCTATAACGGGACATCAACTATCGCGAATAAATCCAATCAACTATATTCAATGACAACTAACCTTCAACATCGCCGCCGCCATCACACGCCACTTTTTGACATATCAATGTGTGCGTGTGCTTCCGTGAGATACACGACTGTACACGGGCTGTGCTGGGACGAAGGGGCGAGGGGGCTGGCTTGATTCCTACTTTCGCTCGCGTCCCTAAAGCGAAAAAGCGCCGTAGCGGTCCGCCCGTGGCGTGGCGGCGCTCCCGAGGGCATTCCCGCTCCCCGATGCCGTGGCGCCAAATACGATTCTCGGGCTCGATTCTGTAACGAAAATGTGGTGAAAGAACTAGATGTGAGCAGCTTTTCTTCGATTCCGTAACTTTCATCATAGTGAAAATGTGAGCCATCTCACGGGAATTTGTTCGACGAGAAATTTCTTGACGGATGGGTGAGATCCGAGAGAGAAAGGCCGAGAATAGAGCGAGAGAGAAATAATCGACTGCGTCGTGACGTGTGTTGAAGACAATTTGTAAGTTCCAGAGGTTAAGTTAAACAGTGTTTGAGAGTCGTATTCGCACGAGCATCTCTACAATGACAAAAACTCTACAATGTGTTAAAAGTTCCGTTAAAATGTCCGTCACCCAACTAAACCCAGACAACACCAAACCCAAACAAGACCAAACCCAAACGAAACCAAACCCAAATAAAACCAAACCCAGACGAAACCAAATTCAAACGAAACCAAGCCCAAACAAAACCAAACCCAAACAAAACCAAACGCAAACGAAACCAAACCCAAACGAAACCAAATCCAAATAAAACCAAACCCAAACGAAACCAAACCCAAATAAAACCAAACCCAAACAAAATCAAACCCAAACAAAACCAAACGCAAATGAAACCAAACCCAAATAAAACCAAACTCACACAAAACCAAACCCAAACAAAACCAAACCCAAACAAAACCAAACCCAAACGAAACCAAAGCCAAATAAAACCAAACACAAACAAACCCAAATAAAACCAAACCTAAACAAACCTAAACCAAGCCGTTACCTGCAAAATCAATTTGCAGGGTAAATTCTTCCCATAATTCGTCCTGTAATGAGCGGTCGAATGATTGATTATTTAACATCTGAAATAAATAATTTATAGATTTTATATTTAGTAAACAAACATAACCCATAAAATCATTACTAATATTTTTTTATTTTCTCAATTATACCGCAATCTCCCGCGACGAAAGTCCGGGTGGGTGCACATAAAATGTATCATTATTTGTTTTTGTTTCTCTGTCACATTCATTTTCACCACAAAAAAATTGAACAAATAAAAACTTAATGTCGCCGTCTTTAAAATCTCGTTGATGTTTATATTTTATTTCGGCTGGGTACTCGTTTTTTTAGCAAGTATAGTCTGAGAAAGCAATTTCTCCTATCACTTCATGTCTAGTGATTTCGTATTTTCACCGCGACACTACAGAATCGCGTGAGCATATTCACGTGAAATGAAAATGTGAAAAGTGAGTGGTCTCACTTCAGTTACAGAATCGACCCCCTCGAGCGACTACTTTCACTTTTCACATTTTCGTCTCACGTGACTATTGTCACTCTATTACGGATCAGTCGGGTGAAAATGTGAGATCAGTAGGAACTTCCAGCCCGTGATTTCACAATCTCACGACGCCGTGTAATGGGTATACTAGCACGTCAATCGAATCCAGTCCAAAACAAAGCGCGTCTCCATCAACGAAAACATAACCTCTTTACTCGGATAAAGAGAAAGTTAATAAAGAATAAAAGTTCGCATCTCGAACGTTACAGAAAACGAAGCATTCGATTTTCCCAACCCCGCAAAAGCGAAATCATTAAATTATTCATTACTATCGAATAATAATACTTTACTCTCTATGGTATAATCTTTTAGTTGCTAATTTTTATGAAGTATTTGGCGTCGAGATCATGCCTGAATAAACTATTTCGTAGTAACTCGTTTTATTATACAGCTTTGGATGTGTCGTTGCGGCTTTAGGAAGACGCTCACGCATGCGCACTACGATTTTCGACACGAACTGTCGTGTCGAGTAAAGTCACGTGAACAATCTCGTATTTTCACTAGGTGAAAACAGCCATCAAGAAACGGTTCACGGACGGCCCGTAATTTTTATTGCCGAATTGCGTCACATGCAGCGCTCGTAGTCGTCTAAACTGATACTATATATATTGCAGCGTAAATAATATACGTGATATACTGAGCGCACGAATATGAGGATTTTTATTTCGCTAATTATTATTGTTAATTATTTACATGCTCAGTAATTATGGAGTGGGAATTTATTGTGAGTTTGTGTGGGTTTGTTTATCACTCTGATTACTTTTTCATTAGGATCCAAATACTCGTGTTACTAAAGAATTTCGTTTCCAAAATTTATTCCAAATAAAAAAATCGCTCACAAAAATATCGTAAATAAATCGTGTTTATGAGTTTTCAGCGTGCATGCGTGAAGCAAGCCGTTCAGACGACTACTAGCGCTACGAAGCGACCTAAGTGGAATTTAAAAAACCTGGATAAAACGCGAAACATTTATCGCAATAGGAATAATATCCAGTGTCAGGAGGCTGGGGGAAAAGAACTAGTGATGCAACGGAAGTGTCATAACAGAAGCAAAAGCGGAAACTGATGTAAAAAGTAAATTTTAGCGGAAGCGGAACAGAAGCGGATGCGGAAGCGGAACAGAAGCGGATGCGGAAGCGGAAGTGTAAATACTATTAAAAAAATAACAATTCTTTGTCAAGGATTATGTTTTCTTTATTAAATTAATATTCAAAATTTAATAATGGCAAGTTATATTTAACAAAAAGTAATTTTGCCGCTTTTTCACCCTGCAATCTATTTCGGTGGTCTTCGTATATGAGACCGGCTCCACTGAATAATTGTTTACTGGCTACGCTACTGAGAGGAGCTGACAAATACTGGCGCACTATTGGCAAGAGACAAGATGCATAGTCTTTTATCTTTTTTGTACTCCAGTAGGTTTGATTGTAAAAACAAAAGTAGATTGCCACTTTCGTTAGTCGGATCTTGCAGGTCTTCATTCATATTTATCATAGATTCCAACGTTTGTAACGAAATTGATAATTGAGGTGTGTATTCTATGATTGGGACACAATTCGTTGAAGACTGATCTTGATTCTCAATTTCAACCCCCCTCCCGACGTTCGCCGAGGGTTGCCAGATTGGGCGATATATCGCAATTTGGGCGACTTGGAGCGCTACCTTGCGACCAAATTTGGACGTTATGCGATTATCGCAATTTGGGCGTTTTAGATTTTTATCGTGCGAAATTTGGGCGACTCGATAATTTCATGACAAAAAAATACCTCAGCCAAATAGCCAAAAAATAGCCAAATCGGAAAATCTTCCTATTTGGCTAATAAATACCTCATTTCAAAATTGCATATTCCAGACACATTTTTTTATTTCTTTTCCGATATATATATATATATCCTTGCCGTTCTCAAACGCTGCGGTAGAAAGGGTTTTCAGCATCATGAAAGGTATTAAAATGAAGTCAAGAAACCGAATGCGTACGGATGTGATGGTAGCCATTATGCCCATCCAACTGCGATTTTGAGTTGATAAATGTCGCTGCAATGAATTTCAACCGACTGAAGGCATATGCAAACTTTTCACCTCGAAGATCTACACCGAGCTGAACGATGCCACACAAGCATTTGTCACAAGTAACGACAATGACGACAAAAACTGCCATGATGATATTATCGAAAGTTTGACATTGTATGAGGAAACTGAGGAATAGCAATTTTTATAAGACGTTTCGAAGCGCAAAAAACATGTCTCCAACTTTTTATATAATTTACTGCTAAAAATCTGTACGTAAACAGTATATCTGTATCAACTTAACATATTAAAATGTGAACTCTCTGCCATTTACAGTAACCTTAAAAATGTCAAAAGTTGATTAAAATTATATTATAATGTAAAAAAAAAAATAATTTGGGTAAAATTTCATCAAAAGGTTATAAATTCCTAAATAATTGAAAAATTCTATTATCTCTTCATTGAAAGTAATGTTGATAAGTTTATTTGAAAATAATAAATTAATTATTCAATCATAATGTAACTATGCAATTTTTGAAATGTTAATCAAATTATTTTTCTTAATTATAATAAAAAAACATTATCGTTTCATATACCATGCCGTATTTAAATTCATTTATTTGTATAATAATTTTTTTTGGTTCTTCCCTGTTATGTGTTTTACTTTGTCTTATCGTGGGCTCGTCAGCTTATGCGATTTTGGGCGACTTGAGCGCCATCTGAGCGCGACTAGGTTAGCGCCCCATTTGGTAACCCTGCGCTCTCCCGCGCCCGTGCCGCCGCCGCGTTGGGCCAGTAAGCGCGCGCATACCGTCAATCTCGCCATTTCTAGAAAGTTTCGACAAACTTCTGATATAAAAATGCGGAACAAGCTGTTAAGTTGGCCTCCGTTAAGTTGGCCCCCCGATATGATCATAAATAATTTTAATTAATGTTAATCGTTTGAGAGAGTTTGAGAGAAAAGAAAAATCGTTTGAGATTTAATAGTTTTTCCAAAAAAAACAATTTAAATTTTCGCGTGAAGTTAGCCCCCAGATTTTTTAAATCCGTAAAAAACGACCTTTCGAATTTTTTTTTTTTTTTAATCGTTTGAGGATCGTTTGAGAGGGTTTGAGAGTTCAAAAAAACCGTTTGAGAGTTCATATTTTATTAAATATACGAATTTTTCCAAAAATGCAACCAACCGCAGGGCCGTGTCACGCATGGGGTGCACCCTACTCATCATTCGCAAACCGAGAATATGAAAACTTGCCTAAAGTACCTAAAATGTAGCATAAATAATAGAGAATCGTTAGAGAGGGTTTGAGAGTTCATATTTTATGAAATATAAGAATTTTTCCAAAAACGCGACCAACCGCAGGGCCGTGTCACGCATGGGGCGCACCCTGCTCATCATGCGCAAGCGCAGAGAATATGAAAACTTGCCTAAAGTGCCTAAAATATAGCACAAATGATAGAGAATCGTTAGAGAGGGTTTGAGAATTCGATAAAATCGTTTGAGAGTTTATATTTTATTAAATATAGGGTGCACCCCATGCGTGACACGACCCTGCGGTTGGTTGCGTTTTTGGAAAAATTCTTATATTTAATAAAATATGAACTCTCAAACGATTTTTTTGAACTCTCAAACCCTCTCAAACGATTCTCAAACGATTAAAAAAAAAAAAATTGCGTAAGGTCGTTTTTTACGGATTTAAAAAATCTGGGGCTAACTTCACGTGAAAATTTAAATTGTTTTTTTTGGAAAAACTATTAACTCTCAAACGATTTTTCTTTTCTCTCAAACTCTCTCAAACAATTCTCAAACGATTAACATTAATTAAAATTATTTATGATCATATCGGGGGGCTAACTTAACGGAGGTTGCAGAAGCGGATGTGAAAAAGTGTGCGGAACTTCCGCAGTTGCGGAAGCAGAAGCAGAGGTTTGTTGCATCCAGGGGGCTGGCACGGCCTATCCCCTACTGTGTATAAAAATGCTATGCTCTTCGACCGCTTATTTTAGTTCTACCTGTGGCGCTAGTAGTTACCTTACAATATTCCTATTGCGCGGGCGCGAGACCCGCACGACGTACAAAACCACCATTTTTACTTTTGGAGATTAAACCGCGGTGCAGAATTGATGAAATTGTTCGTAACCGTGCACTAATGCCGTGTATTGTGCCCGGTTGTACCTAAGGGTACCCGCAAAATATTGAAAAGGTACATTTTTTCAACGTACCAACCGATACTGTCATTCAAAGACTATGGAAAGAGGCTATAAATAATGACAATGTGAAAGCTGGACGAGTATACAAACATAAGTATGTCAGTACACAACCATGGAGGTACGTATGGACAATATCATTATTTATCGCCAAATAATCGGTTCCTGAAAATATTATTAGTGAATAAGTTTTCAAACGTGTTTCGAAATAGTTTCGTTATCATATTTATTTTCATGATTGTTTGTTGTCACGATCATTAGTCAATAGACTAATAGTCAATCGAGAATTAATGAATAATAGATAAATTAATAAAATAATAATGGTAGCATAATAAATGGTGTGTGTATATATTTATGCCATATAACACCATCAATGTATATGATGGTGGTATATGGGTATTGCTCGATTATATGTGTGCGTGTGTATATACCAGGTGTACAAGTATGAAATGCGGATTTCAGACAACAGACGGTGCACCAATGCAGTTTGTGCTATAAAGATTTGACACTGCGCCATTTTGTTGTGTCATCAACAAGTGTCAGACGTGCACGAGTGATAAATTGGAAAAGTGGGTGCATAGTGTTGTGTTGTTGTGTTCAATATGTCGAAATTTATACCGAACAAAGAGCATTCGCGGACAGCATTAATTTTTTGTTTTCATTTGAAGAAAACTGCTGCTTAATCATACCGATTACTTCGAGAAGCTTATGGTGAACATGCTCCATCGCAAGATACGTGTGAACGATGGTTTCGGCGTTTCAAAAGTGGTCACTTCGATGTTGAAGACAAGGAACATGGAAAATCGCCAAAAAAATACGAAGATGTGGAATTGCAAGCATTGTTGGACGAAGATGATTCGCAAACACAAAAACAACTCGCCGAGCAATTGGGCGTTAGTCAACAAGCTGTTTCCAATCGGCTACAAGAGATGGGAAAGATTCAGAAGACCGGTAGATGGGTACCACATGAGTCGAACGACAGGCAAATGGAAAAGCGCAAAAACACATATGACATTTTGCTCGCTCGGTACAAAAGGAAGTCGTTTTTGCATCGTATAGTTACAGGGGATGAAAAGTGGATTTATTTTGAGAATCTCAAGCGCAAAAAATCATGGGTAGACTCAGGCGCGCCATCCACATCGACCGCAAGACCGAATCGCTTTGGCAGAAAGATGATGCTCTGTGTTTGGTGGGACCAGAGGGGCGTGGTCTATTATGAGCGGTTAAAACCTGGGGAAACGGTTAATACTAAACGTTACCAACAACAATTGACCGATTTGAACCGTTCGCTGCTTGAAAAAAGGCCAGAATACCGAAAGAGGCAACACAAAGTCATTTTTCTTCACGACAATGCTCCATCACATACGGCAAAATCGGTTCGCGACACGTTGGAAGCACTCAGCTGGGAAGTTCTACCCCATGCGGCTTACTCACCAGACTTGGCTCCTTTCGATTACCACTTGTTTGAATCGATGGGTCACCTGCTGAGTAGCGCTTTGGTTCGTACGAAGATGTGAAAAAATGGCTCGATAAATGGTTTGCAGAAAAAGGGGAAGATTTTTACTGGCGTGGTATTCACAAATTGCCCGAAAGATGGAAAAAATGTATAACAAGCGATCGAGCATACTTTGAATCATTTTATCAATCTTCCGAATTTAACGTGTTTTTTTTTAGAAAAAAAATCCGCATTTCATACTTTTACACCTGGTATACATAGCTCTTGCGCGCGCATCAGCTTTGTAAGGGTACAACTAGCGCTGCAAGTGGCAGAGTACGACACTAAAAAAAGCGATATTTTCCATAGCAAAAATATCAATACGTGCCAGCCCTCTGCCGTGAACGCACCCAATATCGATCCGTCGGGCACCACTACCGCAGCGCCACCCTTAACAATCGCAATTTTGTGAACAAGCTTAAATACCAAGTTTGGACGCCTGTATCTAATCGCCATAGTTCATGGATTCAAAACAGTGTACATTGTACTGTTGCACGTTGTTATCAGGCTGGGCGAAGATCGACTCAATTGCATTAGATTACGTTATCAAAAGAAACAACCGTAAACACGGCGATTAAATATCATCTCACCAATGAACACTTCCCTGAGTTTGTTCAACTTCTCGATTAAGCGAGTATCACATTTCGTACTGTTGACAAAAAAGCCGTTATGTTCGCGAAATTATTTCGTCATCTTAGTGAAAGATGGTTCAATGTACAAGAACAAACGTCGCAAAGTGTACGATTGGCGAGGGATGCTGTTATCCAGGGCGGTATCATCGTTATAAGCGCTATCGTTGTTGTATGGCTATCGATATTTCTTTATACCGCGTTCTACTATGCATACATGCCGAGCATGTCGTACATGCGACCGGTACATTTGCAATTCAAGTAAGCTCGTTGATCGGATTTGTTTCAATGCTTTTCTTTTATTGCAGAAAATCACCAAAAAATATATATATTGGGAGTACAAATTAATTCGGTCCGTTTTTTTGTGGTAAAAAATCCGTTTATTTCAAAATAAAAGGTACGAATAGATTGATCAAAGTATTGTCCATCGCTGGCTACTACTTTTTCCCACCTCTCAGGCAATTTTCGAATTCCATCTCGAACAAAAAGTCTCGTCTTTTCGAGGCGATCCAAGTTTTGAGCCAATTTTCGATTTCTGCGAAAGAAGTGAAACGGTGAGCTGCTAAATCCTGCTGCATCCGTCGGAACAACCAGTAATCAGAAGGAGCAATGTCCGGAGAATACGGCGGGTGCAGTAAAATATCCCATTTGAGCGTTTCCAAATATTTTTTTACGACTTTTGCGACACGAGGCCGAGCGTTGTCATGCAGAAGAATAATTTTGTCATGTCTTTGCTCGTATTCCGGCCGTTATTCTCGTAATGCACGGCTCAAACGAATCAATTGTAGTCTATACCGATCGCCGGCAATGGAATCGCCAGGTTGTAGCAGCTCATAGTACACAATATCCTTTTGGTCCCACCTGATACACAGCATGACCTTCGAACCATGGATATTCGGCTTTGGTGTTGATGTTGAGGTCGATGGCAACAATTTACCGGGCAAAGCGTAGTATTTTTTCTTCTTGGGGTTATCGTAGAATATCCATTTCTCATCCCCAGTCACAATCCGATGTAAAAAACCCTTTCTTTTTTGCCTTTGAATCAGCTGCTCACAAGAGAAAAGTCGCCTTTCAACGTCTCACAATTTCAGTTCATGAGGCACCCAATTTCCTTGCTTTTGAATCAATCCCATGGATTTTAGTCGTACGGAAACTGCTTGTTGAGTCACTCCCAATCAATCTGCAAGCTCTTCTTGCGTTTGACTCGGATCTTCATCAAGTAATGCCTCCAATTCATTGTCTTCGAATTTTTTTGGCTGTCCAGGGCAAGGCTTGTCTTCAACGCTGAAATCACCGTGCTTAAAGCGTCAAAACCGTTCCCTAAATGATTTATCAGTTGGAGCATCATCACCATAAACTTCAACAAGCATTCGATGCGCTTCAGCTGCACTTTTCTTCCAATTAAAGCTGAAAAGTAAAACTTCCCGCAAATGCCGCTTAGTTAACACGAAATTTGACGTATTCAACACAGTAAAAAACAAGGTTTTTAATGGAACTCAAAGCGATATAAACTGAATGTTATTGACAGATGTCTAATCTGTCTGAAACCACCGGAATCAGCTGTCACTATGAAACATTCATGACAGCCAGAGCCATCTCTTGAAAACGGACCAAATTAATTTGTACTCCCAATATATATTTGTCACGATAACACGATATTCTGCAATATATGTACTTGTAGGCTAAGCTGACCAGTGAATGGACGAATAAAGACACTAGGATTCAAATGAAAATATGAAAACAAATTTTTCAACTGCTGTAGCTAACAAAAGGTATTCCGATAGAAAATAATATTCGCAGTGATTTTAACAATGTTGGGGGAATTGATAAGTAGCAAAATGACTAAATGGGCGTGTGGTGTAGATGATGGCTGTAAAGTAGGGTTGTCAGCTTGCATTTTGTTTGAGAGGATTTTACAAGATAAAGGATCACGGATGGAAATAAAGGACATTGTGTCGTTTTCAATAAAATGCTCTGTCGTATGAGTAGCGTCATGTATTAATGAAAAGAGCAATTTTGATACGCAACGTATCGTAGTAGTTAATTCGAAGCTTAGTTATTCAATAATGAACAAAAGTAAAAAAATACCTATTGGGAGTACAAATTAATTCGGTCTGTTTTTTTTGGGGTAAAAAATTCATTTATTTCAAAATAAAAGGTATGAATAGATTAATCAAAGTATTGTCTATCGCTGGCTACTACTTTTTTCCACCTCTGAGGCAATTTTCGAATTCCATCTCGAAAAAAAGTCTCGTCTTTTGAGGCGATCCAAGTTTTGAGCGAATTTTCGATTTCTGCGAAAGAAGTGAACCGGTGACCTGCTAAATCCTGCTGCATCCGTCGGAACAACCAGTAATCAGAAGGAGCAATGTCCGGAGAATACGGCGGGTGCGGTAAAATATCCCATTTGAGCGTTTCCAGATATTTTTTTTACGACTTTTGCGACATGAGGCCGAGCGTTGTCATGCAGAAGAATAACTTTGTCATGTCTTTGCTCGTATTCCGGCCGTTTTTCTCGTAATGCACGGCTCAAACGAATCAATTGTAGTCTATACCGATCGCCCGTAATGGAATCGCCAGGTTTTTCATCGAGTAATGCCTCCAATTCACTGTCTTCGAATTTTTTTGGCTGTCCAGGGCAAGGCTTGTCTTCAACGCTGAAATCACCGTGCTCAAAGCGTCAAAACCATTCCCTAAATGATTTATCAGTTGGAGCATCATCACCATAAACTTCAACAAGCATTCGATGCGCTTCAGCTGCACTTTTCTTCCAATTAAAACTGAAAAGTAAAACTTCCCGCAAATGCCGCTTAGTTAACACGAAATTTGACGTATTCAACACAGTAAAAAACAAGGTTTTTGATGGAACTCAAAGCGATATAAACTGAATGTTATTGACAGATGTCTAATCTGTCTGAAACCACCGGAATCAGCTGTCACTATGAAACATTCATGACAGCCAGAGCCATCTCTTGAAAACGGACCAAATTAATTTGTACTCCCAATATATATTTGTCACGATAACACGATATTCTGCAATATATGTACTTGTAGGCTAAGCTGACCAGTGAATGGACGAATAAAGACACTAGGATTCAAATGAAAATATGAAAACAAATGTTTCAACTGCTGTAGCTAACAAAAGGTATTCCGATAGAAAATAATATTCGCAGTCATTTTAACAATGTTGGGGGAATTGATAAGTAGCAAAATGACTAAATGGGCGTGTGGTGTAGATGATGGCTGTAAAGTAGGGTTGTCAGCTTGCATTTTGTTTGAGAGGATTTTACAAGATAAAGGATCAAGGATGGAAATAAAGGACATTGTGTCGTTTTCAATAAAATGCTCTGTCGTATGAGTAGCGTCATGTATTAATGAAAAGAGCAATTTTGATACGCAACGTATCGTAGTAGTTAATTCGAAGCTTAGTTATTCAATAATGAACAAAAGTAAAAAAATACCTATTGGGAGTACAAATTAATTCGGTCTGTTTTTTTTGGGGTAAAAAATTCATTTATTTCAAAATAAAAGGTATGAATAGATTAATCAAAGTATTGTCCATCGCTGGCTACTACTTTTTTCCACCTCTACGGCAATTTTCGAATTCCATCACGAAAAAAAGTCTCGTCTTTTGAGGCGATCCAAGTTTTGAGCGAATTTTCGATTTCTGCGAAAGAAGTGAACCGGTGACCTGCTAAATCCTGCTGCATCCGTCGGAACAACCAGTAATCAGAAGGAGCAATGTCCGGAGAATACGGCGGGTGCGGTAAAATATCCCATTTGAGCGTTTCCAAATATTTTTTTTACGACTTTTGCGACATGAGGCCGAGCGTTGTCATGCAGAAGAATAACTTTGTCATGTCTTTGCTCGTATTCCGGCCGTTTTTCTCGTAATGCACGGCTCAAACGAATCAATTGTAGTCTATACCGATCGCCCGTAATGGAATCGCCAGGTTTTTCATCGAGTAATGCCTCCAATTCACTGTCTTCGAATTTTTTTGGCTGTCCAGGGCGAGGCTTGTCTTCAATGCTGAAATCACCGTTCTTAAAGCGTCGAAACCGTTCCCTACATGATTTATCAGTTGGAGCATCATCACCATAAACTTCAACAAGCATTCGATGCGCTTCAGCTGCACTTTTCTTCTAATTAAAGCTGAAAAGTAAAACTTCCCGCAAATGCTGCTTAGTTAACACAAAATTTGACATATTCAACACAGTAAAAAACAAGGTTTTTAATGGAACTCAAAGCAATATAAACTGAATGTTATTGACAGATGTCTATCCTCTCTGAAACCATCGAAATCAGCTGTCACTATGAAACATTCATGACAGCCAGAGCCATCTCTTGAAAACGGACCAAATTAATTTGTACTCCCAATATATATTCGTCACGATAACACGATATTCTGCAATATATGTACTTGTAGGCTAAGCCGACCAGTGAATGGACGAATAAAGACACTAGGATTCAAATGAAAATATGAAAACAAATTTTTCAACTGCTGTAGCTAACAAAAGGTATTCCGATAGAAAATAATATTCGCAGTCATCTTAACAATGTTGGGGGAATTGATAAGTAGCGAAATGACTAAATCGCCAGTGATTGGCCGAAGACTAGTAAATGGACGTGTTGTGTAGATGAAGACTGTAAAGTAGGGTTGTCAGCTTGCATTTTGTTTTAGAGGATTTTACAAGATAAAGGATCAAGGATGGAAATAAGGGACATTGTGTCGTTTTCAATAAAATGTTCTGTCGTATGAGTAGCGACATTTATTAATGAAAAGAGCAATTTTTATACGCAACGTATCGTAGTAGTTAGTTCGAAGCTTAGTTATTCAATAATGAACAAAAGTAAAAAAATACCTATCATAAAAACAAATACAAGATTACTTCTTTCGACCGTATAGTTGGTATCACTTTTTGCTGCTTTAAGAGCTTCTTTTTTTTATTTTAATGTTTTTCCTAAGGTACACGCTGTTCGCTGTGAACTGTTTCTTTCCTTCCCCCCCCCCCCCCTCCCGCCCCCCTCCTTGCGGCTGCAGCCGACTTCCCCCTCTGTATCATATTCATCATGACATTTCTGTCATGGGTATAGGGAAACTGCGGAAAACCTATACCAATACAGCCGGTCATCAAGTTCGCCCCCCCAGTCGTGGAACTAGTCTTATTTCGCCGCGAAATGCCGAAGAAAAACATTTCGAACCCGGGACCTCCCGGTCCGCAGGTTTAGTGGCAAGCACGCTAACCACTAGACCATTGCACCGGTCGCTTTAAGAGCTTCTTCGTTTTCTATAATGAAATTATAAAATTCTTTAGATTGCATGTTGAAGTTCAATTTTATTTGTAGTTCCACTTTTACATTGTCGATATCTAACTTATTACGGTTGTTGGTCCACGTATACGTGCACAAGGATAAAATCCTTTCGGCCTGGGCGTTAGACACTGGGATGGAAAACCGTAACTTTCCGCTTACATACCTATTCCTCCACTTAATTACTGCACTCCGCATTCTTGTACTTCGTACTCTCTAACATTTCTCTCTTTTTCTTCGTTTATTCCTCTACTTGATCTCTTTCTCCTTGCCCCTTCCTTTTTACTCATTTTTTGCACGCTTCCTCTATTTCCCTAGAATATTCACATATCTCTTTTTGTATTTTCGGAACCACCGAATTCATAATTTCCGCCTTTATTGCTATGTCATCTATTCCTTCCATCCACTCTTCTTTCTTCTTTATATATCCTGCACTTCCTTTCCCTGTCTCTTTCCCACTCTTCCTATGTTGCCACATCTTAACCTCGCCCACATTTCCTCGTTTCTTCCCTTCACTCCCTCTTTCTACCAGTATTTCCATGGCATATCATTCTTTATAATATATTTTTGTCCTTCTCATTATACTTTGATTTTCTTACTTTTTTTCTTCCTTCCTTAAAATGTCCTCTTTTAAGTTTTCTAGCCCCACTTTTATCCTTTCGTCTATTCCTTTTACTCCTCTCTGTTCCCTTATCATTGTTTTTTTCCAGTGTTCCAACGTTATATCCTTGCGAGTTTATACCCTTTCCCAATTAAACCCTTTTCTTATCGCTCCCTACCCGCACTTCGCTAATCTAACCTAACTTCCGTTGCGTCCACAGCTGTCTTATGCTACACTATACCGCATTTGCCAATTAGTTCAGGAGTTATCAGAGTTTAAACGTTTCCAAAATTTCCTAGATCGATATTTTTTGGAAAATTATAACTCCTAAAAGAGAAGAGATAAAAATCTAAAAATTGGTGTGGATATTCCTTTCATGGGGTACAATTTTACTAAAAAAACATCAGGAAAATAAAAAATGATCGGGGGCACGGGCTAGGTGAAATGGCGTTGAATGCCTTATATATAAAAGGCAAAGTCCGGGTTGACTGACTGATTCATCGGGCAACCTAAACCGCTAAATGTAGAAAGGTCAAATTTGGAGAGCTTGTTGATTTTATTATGTAGGTACCATTTAGAAGGGATTTTTCGGAATTCAATCCCTAAGGAGAGAAAAGGGCTGGCAAAGTTTGTATGGTAATTAAAAACAATCTGGTCGGATTTACTTGACAGTTGGTATTCGTGCTACTTGAAACAATTAATGAAACACGCAATTCAGCGTTTTTGGAAATTCAACTCCTAACGGGAGAAAGGGAGTGGCAAAGTTTGTATGAAAAAAAAAATCGGGTCAAATTTACTTGAAATTTTGTATAACTGCTCCTAGACACAATTAATGAAATTTCAGCGTTTTTGGGAATTCAATCCTTAAGGGGCAAAGTTTGTATGGCAACAGATAAAACCGTTCTGTGACTGACTGACTGACTGATATCTAGACAACGCACAGCCTCAACCGCTGAAGATAGAAACATGATATTTGGAAGATATGTTCCTCACAAGGTGTAGAGGTGCACTAGGAAAGGATTTTTCGAAAATCAATTCTTAAGAGGATGAAATGGGACGTAAAAGTTTTGTATGGAAAATTGTGGTCTTTGCGTGTATTGACTTGAAACTCGGTATAAATAGTCTTCAAAACTGAAAGAGGATTTTTGGCCAGGAGAGAGAAAACCACATAAGTGTTTTTCTATCTCCTGCCAAAAAAAATTTCTTCCTTTTTTGGGCAGGGGCGGGGGGTGTTAGCTGGTATGCATCTTGCGGAAACCCTGGCCGAGGGGGTTGACCCCCTTTCGACCCCCATGAAACGGGATGAGAGTCCAGCACACGGACATCGGGGTCGCTCTGGGTTTTAGGGGGTAACCCCGAACTCCCGGCGCAATGAAGATGCCCACGGTCTTTAAAAGATTTTTCCTCATTTTTACCACGATACAAAAATAAAAAAAAAGCCTTTAAAACTATCAAAAAACGCATATTTTAGGATTTAAAAAAAAACCCCTAATAAGAGGTGCAACTGTTAATGAAGTTTCTATGAGCCAAATTCCATGCGGGCGAAAACTAGTTGATAAATAAGAAGCGAAATGACTAAATTGCCAGTAAATGGATACTCAAGCACCAGTAAATGGGTGTCTAGTGTTGATGAATATGGTAAAGGATAACGATTTATTATTTATTATTATTGAATGCTAGATTCAGAGATTAGTGTGTTGTACATAAATTACATGATTCTTATACATATGAGGATTATATTTGTTATTACGAGTTCGTAAAAAAATACACAAAGCTTATTTGCACCTTAACGTGACATTCTCAAAAAGCTACCGAAGTTTGTTTCGACAGAGAAAGGGAAAATTAAATTTTGTTAATATTTGAAAAACGAATGAAGTGATCTTATGACAACATTTCATGAAATGTACATTGTCAATTCTTAATAATAATTAATTTTGTAATTTTCAGCAGGTGAGCTAAACTTTTCACTCTGTTTTGAGAATTATCGGAGGCGAGCCCACATGTTCATTCACTGGAAAGAGGTTAGAAAATGTTTGCAAAAAACCAGAGATTGCTTCTATCTTAAGGGACTCTTCTACTGTGATGGCTCAAAAAATAAGCTATGTTAAATAATTTTTTTTTCAAAACCTTTGCATGTATCGGTACAAATTTTTTATTCACTTAAAGGTACACTCTTACAGAATAGAAAACAAGTGTTTTTGTTATATATAAATGTATATTTAGCTAACAATTGATAATCGTGTAAAGGCATGAAAAAAAATATATATATCGCTGGCGTTGATGATTTGCGTTCTGCAGGTAATCCGAAAGAAGAAATTCAAAACGATTCTTAATCTGTATGAGTGTCGCTATCGCCCGAACTAGAATGATTATTTTATATTTCAAAATAACAAAATTGCGTCGTTTTTTGCAAAAAATGTTCGAAAAACACGTTTTTTTTTCGTCATAATTCGGACGAAAGTATAAGTAAATATTAATATTTTTTAAATAATTCTAATTTAGGCGATATCGACACTCATAGAGATTGAGAATCTTTTTCAATTTTTGTTTCAGATTACACGGAGAGCGCAAATCATCAACGCCAGCGGCATACTTTTGTTTCATGCTTTTACGTGATTATCAATTGTTAAATAAATATACATTTATATGCAACAATAAAAAAATTGTTTTCTCTTCTATAAGAGTGTACCTTTGAGCGAAAAAAAACGTTTGTACCGATACGTACACCAGGTTTCAGGAAAAAATTATTAGAAAATAGCTTATTTTTGAAGCCATCACAGTAGATGGCCCCTTAAATAATCAAAATAATACCCGCAAAACTCATAATAACTGTTGATTTCGCTTTTAGAACACCTACTGTGCACAGCCGTAGTGTAGCTAAGTTGCCCGGTGTGCCAGTATCACAAACTAGAAAAATTCCGTGTGGTGATATTAAACTAAGGAATTGGTTTTAACGAGACCTGTAATTGTTTGTTAAATTATAGTGATTCGAGTTTTTATCGACAATTTATATTCTTTACTTATTTTAAATAAAAATCAGCTTTCGCCCATTCACTGGTAGGTGTACCCTATATGATACTTAACCCTCCGCTGTCACTCGGGGTCAAAATGACCCCAGGCGCAACTTTAAGCCAAAATTACTATAATTTGTTGGTGGCCACTTTTTATAATAAATCGTTCATTTTTCATGATTATCCATCTTTATTTCACTCGGAAATGGCTCTCCGATATAAGAATAAATACTGTTTTTTTGAAACGCCCACTATGGAGTTATTTTTTTCCTTAAACTATCATATCTCATGAGTATCACCCTAAAATTTTATGAAGAAAAAACTGAAAATTGCAAGAATTATGATTTTTTTTTGTAGTAAAAAAGGGCTTTTTCGCATTGACCCGTTGCTGATTTTTTTCGCTATTTTAAAATTCGATAAAAATATAATACCGAGAATGCCACATTCTAGAATGTTCAACGTTATGTCCTGAATTTCTATGAGTCATTCGGAACGATACGGCCAACGCGGCAATCGTTTAAACATGGCTGGGGTCATTGTGACCCCCCTGTGATCAGCGTGTTATAACCAGAACGTGTGACCGCGAAGGCTTAAAATACGATAGGAACACTTAGTTCCTATTTTTTCCTTAATTAGTTTACCTTAGTTCCTATACGCATTTTTAACAGTTACAATGCATACAATTATATTGTTCGGGTTTGCACATTTGCCGCATCGAAGATGCCAGTAACGTTGTTTTTCCTTGAAAAAAAAACGGCAGGACAAATTATCAATACAACAGAAAAGTTGCGACGTTTTTAACCTTTTTTTATTGAGAAGAATCGATTAAAATTTGCAGTTTATTATGGTTTTTCTTTGCTAGATCGTGCGACGAACAGAAAGGAATATGTAGTTACCCTTCGGCGAATGTACAATTAACGAAAAAACAACAGATCCTTATGGTCGGACAACCGTACAAAGTGAATTTGCATCTGGAAATGCCAGAATCCCCGGCTAATAAGGAACTCGGTAAACAAACAACATAAATAAATGGATAGTGTAGTTAAGAGCATGTACAAGTTCAACATGACCTCACAAATTTTCGAACCGAGTTTTCTCATAGATGGTTAAGTTTTTCAGGAAATACAAAGCATCAGGCCCCGGAGAATTCCCGGTCACAGAGCTTAACGATTTTTTTTGGCCCTAAATATTATTAATCTTTGATAGATTTCTGTTCGAAAATTTTAGCTGCCTCTCTTGCATTCTTATGTCACATAGTACATCTTCTACTTTGCTTTAAGGGCATGTACTAGGTCGCACATAACCTCACAATTTTTCCAACTCAGTTTTCTAATAGATGGTTAAGTTTTTCAGGAAAAAAAAAGCATCAGGCTCCGGAGAATTCCCTGTTGCAGAGCTTGACGATGTTCTTTTGTCCTAAACATCATTAATCTTGAGGAATGTCTGTTCGAAAAATTTAGCTACCTCTCTCGCACTCTTATGTCATGTAGTCCATATTCTACTTTGCTTTAAGGGCATGCACAAGGTCGAATATAACCTCACAAATTTTCCAACCAAGTTCTCTAATAGATGGTTAAGTTTTTCAGGAAAGACAAAGCATTAGGCTCCGAAGAATTCCCTGTTGCAGAACTTGACGATGTTCTTTTGCCCTAAACATAATTAATCTTTCAGAAATTTCTGTTCGAAAATGTTAGCTACCTCTCGCGCACTCTTATCTCACGTACTACATCTTCTACTTTGCTTTAAGCGCATGTACAAGGTCGAACATAACCTTACAATTTCTCGAACTCAGTTTTTCATAGATGGTTAAGTTTTTTAGGAAAAAACAAAGCATCAGGTTCCGGAGAAGTCCCTGTCGCAGAGCTTGACGATTTTCTTTTGTCTTGAAAATGATTAATCTTGAGAAATGTCTGAAAATTTTTGCTACCTCTATCACTTGTATGCCACGTGATAGACCTTCTACTTGGCCTTAAGGTTCATTGGTGAGAAACTCTTGTTTTTCCTCAATCGAGTAATAACTGCATTATATTTTGTCCGGTGGACAATTGTTTTATCCACAGGCATGTTCATGGTATGCGCTCAGCTGAGAAGCCGCGACGGCTTTCTAGTAGACCATTCATGCCGCTCGGCCATGCTTCACTATCGCAGTACGTTACTCCACTTGCTCACAACCTTTACTTTTTCGCCGATGCTGATCTTTGGATCGGGCGAGGAGAAGCAGTACGTAACGCTGGAGTTGTTCGGCAATTTTGAGGAGGACCAAGTGAGTCGCTATGTTTTTTGTCGAACGACTATTATATTGCCTCGCACAGCAGGAATGTGGAGTTTTGCAATTTCTTTCATCAGAGTCATCCGGTGACAGCGGTACACGTAGAAATTCAGTCGCGCCACATCGAATTTTATTCCGTAACTATAGGAATAAATGCTCATTTGTCCGGCCTCCGTTATTTGATGTTTCATTGGCCCATATTATCTGCCGTCGTTGGCATTGGTACGAACTTGTTTTTCATAGCGCTTGTGTGCGTACTCTCGTACTTGCATTTCGCCAATGAAGAAACATCGCCGGAAAATGGATTTGGCTATGAGAAGGGTGACGCGGACGACAATTACTACAAGTCAGACAGCAATGGTAAGCACGAAGTATAATGCGTTTTTTTTCTTCACATTGACAATCATAACTATTACAATTACTGATTTGCTGTTTTAATGTCTTTTAAAAACTATCTATTTGGCACTATTCCCCCGTGAGTTATTGATCCATACTTTTTCCCCTCCAATGTATCTTTGTAAGTATGCCCTTGTATGATTTTACGATTTTATCTCTTTTTCTTTACTTTTCCTTTTTTTAGTTTTTACTTTACTTTGCTTTTTTCCTTTTTTTTTACTTTACCTTACTTATTTTCTTACTTTTTACTTTACTTTTTTTTCTTACTTCTTCCTTTACTTTTACTCTTACTTTGCTTTTACTTTTGCTTTTGCTTTTGCTTTTACTACCCCATGCTTCTCATATCAATATTTCCAGCTCCATAGGGTCATTTTTGCCTAATTCGAGACAGTATTTTTGTCTGGAGCGTTGTTTTGGAGAACATTTTTAGGATGGAATAACTGTTTAACTGTTCCAGTCTTCTTTTTGCAATTTTTTTACACATGCTCATTGATCCTTCAAGAATAGCTACAATTTAAAAGAAAAATATTATGTACATTTGTACGTTTGTTTACAACGGTACGCGGAAAATGCCCCCAATTGGCGACCAGCGTTGTGGATGTTGTATGAATATGAACAAACAAAAAAAACCCAACATATTCTTAAGAAGTTTCGAGACCAAAATCAGAATGCTGGTAGGCAGTTGAAATTTATATCGCCAAAAGATTAATTTAGGATGTATTTCGGAGATTTTTAATGTTCAAATTGAATCTTTATCCATTTGGTCATGCACACGACAACCACGTAAACACCAGCTATATAGGGCTGTGGGGATAAAACTAATACAGAGATTTAGATGAAAAAAAAAACTGAAGAAACCATGATTATAGTGTTAGGAATATCGAGTTAAATAATCAATTGGTTTCTCTACTTCGTTCTAACTCTTTGTTTATCTCTAATCGAGATAAACAAAGAGAGAAAAAAGGAAAAAAAAAAGAAGGAAGGTAGAGTGTAATATTTCTTAGACATGATGGTAGACTGACTGGCTGAGCTAATGGTTGGTAATTAACGGCATAGTAGTATAAAAGTGCTAACCTTCATGCAATGCCATTGTTGTCTACAGAACTATATGGCTTTGCAATATAGTTCTGTAGACAACATCGTATGATTTATGGTCTTCGGCAAACACATTCAAGTTTCAGACATTCGATCATCTCGAATAGCCCACATATAGTTGACCATGCGAGAAGCTAATCCTTTTTAGTGCATCTTCATGACCTTTAAGGAGGTACGATCATGGGGTCGAAGCCAACTTTCGAGCCTGACATTTTTATATGATGTTGACGAATACGTTATGCACCCTTTTGAAAAATTTGAGCTATATTGACCATCCAGTTTTTTCGTAATAAAATTGCAAAGTCAAGCATTTTGAGTTAGTGAAGCACGTCGTCTTATGGAGACGGTCGACCGGAAGTGCGGTAATCACGGTTTTGCTACTCACGTATCGAACTAAGGTCGTTGGAAAACTGAAATTTGATAAATTAGACATAATAGATGTTGTTAAAAATCGAAAATTCGCACTTCACCGTGTAGTTCAAGCGCTACATTATAAAACAGTTTCAACTTCCGGTTGAATATTATCATAATGACGAAATAGTACTCATAGACTTGCCAACGTCGGGCTCAACAGCTGATTCGTTTGGCGAGCATAACCTAGCTCTGTAGTGACAAGTTTCGTTGTCGCCGGCTAGCGACAGCCAATCGCATGCACGATCAGAAGAAAGGGAGCCTCATATTGGCTGTTGCTAGGTAACGACAACGAAAACTGTCGCTACAGAGTTTCAGAATCTCGGTACTGCTTGGAAATCGTCGTGAAGACACCAGAGTCGTTGAGGATATAATTTTTCCACAAATATGTGCATTTTGGGATCGACAATACGAATATTCAACATAAGTTAACATAAATCAGAACACCCGTGGGGTGACATAAATTTAGTCTCTTTGTTGACCCTGCGGGCGTAGTCGTACCTCCTTAAGGAACGTATCTTCCGAACTTCATCGAGATAAAACGCAGGGAAATCGACTTTTCCGTACAAACTTCAACACCACATTGCATCCCTAATTAGGGGTTGTTTTAAAAAATCTTAAAATACGCCTTGTTATTTGTTTTGAAGAATATTTATACCAAGTTTCACGTTGATACACGCAAGGGATACAATTTACCGTGCAAACTTTCACACCCCATTTGGAGTTGATTTTCAAAAAAAAAACCTTTCTCAGTTAGTGCACCTCTATACCATCGAAGGAACATATTCCAAACTTCATTTTTTCTATCTTCCGCGGTCTAGGCTGTGCATTGTCCATATGTCAGTCAGTGAGTCAGTTTTATATGTATAGAAGATAATAGAGCAAAAAAATGGTAATTATGCAGTTTGAGGACTTTTCCGAAAAACGACAGAAATTTTTTTTGTTTGCCTTGAGCTGTTTTAATTCGCCACCACTATTGATATTCCGTCGGGGGAGGCTGACATTTTCTATTAATTCCATAAGTTACGGAGTTTTTAAGTTTCCGGAAACACGTAATAAAATAGGGCATTTGTAAATATTTCGACGTCTATATAGGGGGTAGGAGATGGGGGGATTTATAAAAGAAACCTTCCTGAATACAATGTCGAAGAGAAATCGCGGCGGTCACTTCCCCCTCTCCCCATGCAGCCGTCGTAAGTTCGTAAAAATACGCGATTTTAAAGACGAGACGGAAAATCGGTCAAAATCGGTCTACATTTTTTCTAGCCATTGATAAAGCTACGTTTTGTTTCTTGGGGGGGGGGGCTCCGCCCCTTGACCCCACGGGGGGGGGGGGGGGGGGGGGTGCACCCCCAGGACCCCTCGCGTGGCCGCATCAGACACCTTCCGCAGGGGGCATTTCGGAAGGCTTCTTTTATTAATCCCCACATCCAATATAGGTGTTCCAAAAATGTTCGAGAATACACTATTTTATAACGTGTTTTCGTGAACTTCAAAACCATATTACTTTTGATAGAAGGGTGACTGCCGCGATTTATTTTCGGCATTGCATTTAAAAAGGCCTTTTTTATACATGCCCCCACCCCTCACCCCAATATAGGCGTCGAAATATTTAAAAATGCCCTATTTTATCACGTGTTTCCGCGAACTTCAAAAGCCCATGACTTATGGAATTAATGGAAAGTGGCAGCCTCCCCCGACGGAATATCACTCAATATAATGGAATAAACAAGTTGACGGTGAAAAAAAATTCCCGTCGTTTTTCGGAAAAGTCCTTAAACTGCATAATTGCCAAAAAAATTAATAAATGTAGATGATTATCTAGATGAAGATAGAGACTAATCACCGGGGGTAGGTAAATTTCTCCGAATGCAAACTGAGGAAAATAAAATCGAATAATACATTTTCTAATAATAATAACAATAATGATAACGGTAAAATTAATTTTCTATGGCACACATATATATCGCGTATGGTCCAAGGCCATCGACCAAGGTGACTCAGCACTTTTTTTCTCCTATTTCCGTTACTTTATTTTTATTACTCGTTTGTTTGCTTTTATAACATATAACCGATACGACTCGCTCGCCACCTATTGTGCGCTGATGGTAATATGTCAGAAACTTTCACGCTAGTGCCAACAACAACTGTACAAAGTTTCAACTCAATTGGATGAACGATTGAGTCGAAACTCAATCGTTCATCAAGAGTAAAAATCAAAATTTTAAAACCATCGAGGGTCATCTTGTTGCGAATCATGTTTACAATATGTGGTTCAAATTTCAGCAGAATCGGTTTATTAGTTTTAGAGATACGATGGAGGTAGATTTTGAAAACGTTGTTTCGAGAAAAACGCGTTTGAAGGTTATACTATGAAAAACTCTTCCCTAAACTCAATCGGCAATTCCTGCACCGTACAAAATCCCTTCTGATTGCTCATCATCGTCGATTTCTTCAAGTCTTGCTTGCTTTCGTTTGGTTCTTCTCTCTTTTGAGCACTCAGAACTGCGGCGGTTTGCAGAGCGAACACGCTCGTCATCGCGATTGTCGGCGAATCCGATGGCAATCGGGCCGAGTTTGACGCCCATTATTTCCATTATTTTAAACACTGGACGAAATCCTTCATTAAAGACACACGCGGAAACTTTGCAGGCAATGTGTACGATTTTTTTGCCGTTGAACATGTGTTTAGGTGCCATATTCCATACGCAGTTGTTAAAACTTTCATTATTGTTTTGCGTATGGCCACCTAAACACCTTTCGAGCAGTTCTGTTTTGGTGAGATCCTCGTAAATAGGTTTTAAAACTTCCTGTACTTCCTCAGGAAGAGCAGGAGGATGTTTGTAATGTTGCTGAAGTGGCTTAGCTTTGAGGTCGGCCGAGCGCGCTGTACGCTCAGGTAGACGAAATGAGGTCCTGACGTTCAGGTAAAAAAAAAAAAAATACTGGGAGAGCTCGGATTTTCATAAAATTTTGACACAATATTTCTGAATGTATGTACTTTCGAAAACAGTAAAAAAAGAATCGATTTTTTGAAATTTTCAAAGTGGACTGGCCCCTTAATACTGTATTCCATTTGGCCAAGGGTAAAGAAAGGCTATGAAAAAGCTGTACCGATGCAAGCTCCCTTTTATTGAGTTTCAGTTCGATTATCATCGACAAATCGGGAAAACTATGGGCACAATTCGGTAACTCGTAGTGATAGCTTTCGTTATTGTTATTTCGCGACAGCCAATGAGCGGTGCTCATTCTGCTGCAATAGTCCATGCGATTGGCTGTTACTATTTATCGACAATTGAAAAAGGCGTTACTGAGTTATATAATATACCCAGTGCAGTGCTAAGTGATAACTGATTCAAATATTTGATCAGGCGAGCACTATTCGCACGGGAAATCGACGACGGCGCGCTCGTTACTGTCGGTTAGGATCACGCTTTTATTTTTTTTCTACCTTCATTTTAATTATTGACTTTTTTAAATTTCAAGTTTCCCTGGACTCGTCAACGTTGGAGGATACATCGGTCATGGAGGCAACTGAGTCCACGGAATCGTCGGATCTGACAAACGTACCTCAGCATATTCAGGAATTCTACGAGCCTTACGATCGTCTTAGCAGACTCGAACCGAAACCCTCGCTACGTGCCGTTCGACCGGAAGAAACGACGAAAAGATAATGCGCTTGTTGCTTGTTTGTTTCAAGTACATGTGTAGTACACAACTCGACGTATTGTTTATTTTATGTTTTATTCGGTGCGTTCGATTGTACATTATTGAGACAAAGGTTCTAGGATACATCCATTTTTTTTTTACTTGCAAATCTTTTGGGCAAATCATTTTTCAGTATGGTTAACGTTCGTTAGAACATAGAATACTCAACGAAGCTCTGATGTATATTCGTACGAGACAGGTCGCGCGTTCTTTCTCTCTTAAGGGGCTATTCTACTGTGAAGGCTCAACAAATAAGTTATTTTTAATATTTTTGTTTTGAAAACTGTCGCATCTATGGGTACGAACTTTTTTTTTCCCTTAAAGGTACACTCTTATAGAATAGAAAACAATTTCTTTTGGTTGCATATGAATGTATATTTAGTTGACAATTTATAATAGCGCAAAGGCATGAAAAAAAAGTATTTCGCTGGCGTTGATGATTTGCGCTCTCCAGTTAATCTGAAACAAAAATTCAAAAAGATTCTTAATCTGTATGAGTGTCGCTATCGCCCGAACAAGAATTATTCAAAAATATTAATTTTTACTTATATATTCGCCTGAATTATGACGAAAAAAAAAACGTTTTTCGAACACTTTTGCAAAAAAACGACGCCATTTTGTTATTTTGCAATATAAACTAATAATTCTAGTTTGAGCAATAGCGACACTCATACAGATTAAGAATCTTGTTTAATTTTTTGTTTCAGAATCTTTTTGAATTTTTTGAGCCATCACAGTAGAATAGACCCTTAAATACTTTTCAGCTCTAACACCTTTTCAGACAGTTTTGATAGGAGATTAAAGCCTTGTATCACACGCTCCGACCGCTTTGAAATTTTGAACCCCAATTTCGACCAAACGATACAATCAATGGAGATGAAATCTATTGTGTACATGCGATATTGTTGCAGAAGGGCCTAAGGGTCGACGTTTTCCAAATTCTGAAGAAAAAAAATGCTTTACACATTGTATTTATTATAAGACAGGGGGGGGGGGGGGGGGTGACACGCCGCACTGCTCCTATGCATTAAGGGAACATTCCAGTGTGACTGTCTTGAAAATTGCTTATCTTCGTGATTAAAAAAAATAAAATTCGATATTTCGATTTATTCAAATGGCGTATGTTGTATATAAAAATACTTTTCAATGTTTTGGAAAGAAATTCGAGCGGACGCTGATGATCCTCTGTATGGGAAATTAGTATTCTCAGTCCTAGTGATTTTCTGTTTCGATAAATGACAAAGTCCTCTCCCAGGAATAAAAACTTTTTTACGTAGGGGAGAGTGGTCCTGAGTCGGCCCACTAAGCTTTTTGTCCGAAAACAGAAGGTAAATCGGTTCTCATAGCGCTGCTAAGTGTTTAGTTGCGTACAGCGATCGCTTGCCTACAATCCAATGTCATTTAGGAAGGTGTAGTGTGGCTTTTGGAGTGGCAATGCAGTGCGGAGTGAAAAAGTACATTTTGACCATTTCTCAAAATAGTGTTCCTGAGTCGGCACCCCCCTGGTCTTGAGCCGGCACCCCATTTTTTTCACTCGAATGCAGGAAAAAGCGCAGTTTCTCTAAATTACGTCAGGAAATGGATGAATTTGAACGATTTAGAAGAATAAAACATGCATTTTTTGTCCAATTTTATATGGAAATATTTTTCGAGTACAATGTTGAAAATAAAAAAAATATGAATTTTGAATCGAATGAAAAAAAAGTAATTGAAAAAGGGATGATCACTCGCTATCATCGTCAGATTCGCAGTACGTGGGGCGTACTAAACTCTGTAGCGAACCCGAACACAAGCGCAATCCACTTGTGGAGGGCTGCGAAGACTGGCGTTCTTGTCGTCGTATTTTATCTTTTGTGTCTTGCGTTTGAAATTGCGTCCCATGACTATAGAGCAAAAACACCGAAAATGCAAAAAAAAAAATAACAGAAACAATACAAAAAAGTAACAAGATCAAAAAAATTGGTGCCGACTCAAGACCACTACGACTTTCTATCCGTTTCACGTGATTACGCACGCGAACAAATCCGAATGGAAAATCGACAAAACCAATCAATTAGAACATTGAATAAAGAAACCGATGCACGCACTCATTTCAAATTTTTGAAATATTTACATATCTGTAGCTGCTTCAGAATGAGTGACAAAAATAAAATTATTTCACAAACGAAAAATATAACCGCACTCACGCTGCGCAGAACAATCTAAACTGACAATTGTAAGCATAATTTACGTCAGTGTTTACCAACATGTCATACGACAAAATAATTGAGCCGACACGCACTCCGCACTCCGCAGTACCGACTCAGGACCACTCTCCCCTACGTATTTATGCGCGAGTAGGGTTTTACCAATGGCCGTATCTTCGCGTCATTAGCAGTGTTATGTCCGCGCGTGTCAATGAGCGCGCTGAGATCGATTTTTCCGAACGACTGTAGGACATTCAGTCTTCTAATCTATCGCAGAAGATATTTTTCGGGTTAGCTATTGAAGCGCTAGCCGCACCTATCCAGTGGGTTAGAATAAAGGAGTTGGGTTAGAATAAAGACAAAGAGTCTATTCGTGAAATACTTGAATAAGAAAATCTACATATTGTTATACCAAATTTGAGATATCGATAATGACGGTTACAATTTTGATGTAATTGATGATTATCCCAGTTTTCCTTGGTAGGTTAATTCGATTAATGTTTTAACAAAGTTGAATACGATGTACTTGTAATTTGATATCGTGCTGACACTAGACGGTTCGGGTCTCCTCGAAGACAGTGCAAACGTTTGGCATTCACGTACGCAGATTACACGGTGGATTTTTGGTTGGTTATGAGTTTGATTGAATGAATAATTATGTCTACAGACTACTTATGAGTTGTTATCGGCCTGCAAAGCGCAATGAGACGCTGGAGCTCGGTACCTTATTGCCGCTATATGGAAAAAGGCGGCATCTACAAAAAAATCGAAAATGAGTTTTTGGTACCGTTGGAATCAGTACAAAATTTCCCATCGTTCTGTATATTAAATAAGGCGGTAATTACACTCGAACTGTGATTTCGGGATGGGAAAATGGAGGCTTCTGCAACCATTCCGTACTCGATCAAAAGTAAAAAGGCGGCGTTTGTAGGATACAGGGCGAATACGCGGCATCTACGTGTAGATGCCGCCTTTTTTCTAAGTTTTTGTAGTTGCCGAATTTTCACCCTTTAAAGCTTCCGCCATAATTGAGTTGTGAAAAAAAATGTTCGATTTTTTTAGGACTGATCTTTTGTGATAAATAAACAGAATGTCGAAAGGGTTCTTCTTTGAAATAATTCTAAAGATAATTATTAATTGTTTTTATATCACGATAATTCAAATTGTAGTTGTTGGCGCGAAATGCCATGCTATCGCGCTGGCGCTTATGACGTCACCGTTCGAACGCGACCGAATAGGCTATTTATACGGCTTATACGCAAGTGTACAGAAATATCAAATTTGGTGTCATTTTACACCTGAAAACATCTTGAGCATTCTGAAAAAGTTGAAAACTAGTTTAATTTTCGTGCAACGATGTGTGAAAGTGGATTTGTGAAAGCAAATTCGAGTAATTTACCGACCGTGGATAACTGAAAATTTTTAGGTCAGGAGAGGCTTGATAAGTTATGTGTTATTGTCGCTACGTATTATAAACATTTTGAGAAAGACGTGTTAAAAAAAAAATATTTCAATACAGTTTATGTTATAACACGTTTATACTGACATCAAAGTGGTCTTCACAGCAAAAATAAGTGGACGATGATTTCGGGTTGCCACGTCGGCTGCATCGAACCACAGATTTCGACGTTTCATGTCTTGTGGCACATTCAGAAATACCTATTAGCCCTTTAACGGCTACGCCTATTGTTGGATGGCTCAAAATCATTTCCTCTGGTAGTATGGCTAAAAAAGGGTTGGATATGAATGTAATTTTGTCGGTAAGGGCCTAGGAAGTAGTATTTTCAGACTGTAGCAAATGTGCTACATTGACGGTTCGGGTATATAAATTATGGCATATTTCAGATCTTTGGAAAAGATAAAATAAACGTTTATTTATCTTATCGGATTGGAATAGTATGTCTAGAATAATCTTACAAAAACACTAGTTTCCATGGAAAATGTAAAAACAATTTGTAATTGTAAATGTAATTTGATTTTTGTAATCAACTTTTCACGCCTTGAAGGACGACCACGTTTCTGTAAAGTTTGAACGAGTTCACTTCGAAGTAAAGAGGAGATTAAATTGGTATAGGGGAGACCGAGGAGGTTTGTGACAGAGGAGATTTGTGACAAGGTCGATTTCTCCGAACCTGTGATCGTTGGCGAACTAGCAACGTCGCGCATTTCTTGCTTTTTAGACGCGCCATTTAAGGAGCTATACCAGTGCGACACTTTCAAAAAATCGATTTTTTTGTGCCTTTTTCGACAGTTTATACTTTCAAGAATATCCTGTAAAAATCATTTTATCTTGCAAATATCATTATATCTTGCAAAAATCGATAGTTAAATCTTTAAACGCGTTTTTCTCGAAAGGAGATTTTTCAAATTTGCCGACATTGTAACTCAAAGAGCAATTATCCGATTGACTTGAAATTTGAACTGAGTACTCTCGAATATATTTACACTACAATGACATACTCTACAATTAAATTTCTTTCCTCATAATCACCGAATACATAGATGTCACAACTTACCTCAATCTCAGTTATAACTTACCTCGGTACTGGGAGAGTTGTGACACGGGGAGTTGTTTCGGTTTTTGCCGATTTTCTCAGAAACCTTAATACCTTTATTTATTTTTATGTTTGTTTCGAACGGAGTATAGAACTAGCTGTGTTAAGTTATAGAGCTCATGTAGATGTAGGACTTTTTTTTTACTGAGATATGCCAGGTGAAGTAAAAATGGTCACGACCCTCCTCGGTCTCCCCTAACGCATCTGAAAGTAAAAAAAAAATCGCAAATAAGAAACGGATATAAGAGCAACCTACAGTTTTCTTTGTTATTCGTTTCTTTGATAATCGACAAGATCCGTATAACTGAGGGTCTTAATAGAATTGAGGGGAATCCAGGATTTAATGGTTCATAGCTTTTCGCAGAAGGATCTAGCAAACGTATGCAGATATTTCCTAACTAGACTTTTGGCAAGGTCTGCTCATGCATATTTTATGCATTCGCGAAGCGCAAATTTAAGCTGACTGGATAGCACGTTCGGAATAGCACGGATAGGTATCCCTATACTCATTACGCCATGTGCCTTTAATCCTGAATTATCTCATAATTAAATCGTATTCTATAGAGGGCGAGAGAAATGGCACAGGGAGATAGAGACAGCGGCCAAGCGAACGAAAAGAGAGAAACACGAGATGAAAATTTCTTTAAGTCCTCGGGTTAAAACTTTCGTGCCGGAATCCTTAGAGTGACTAAACAGATTACGAAACAGCTTCATTCACATTTTCTGCCACGGTGTATTGAACTTTGCGTTGATATCCGGCTATTCTTGATATACGTTTCAATTCAAAATATATTCATTTTATTCGAACGAAAACTCATGGAGTTATTATTTTTTATCCAATAAGAACTTCGTTTTATCCAATTATGTACGATCATTTTTATTGTTTACAGATTTTGCTGCAATATTTTATTGTTTTTTTTTTTTTATATCAACGGAGCTTGATATATAAAAACAACATCGAGAGAAGAAATAACACCAGCAATAATAATAACAATAACTATGATATACATGTACACGCATGCATTATAGTATGCATGTATAAGAATACATATGTACGGCGGATATCATGCACCTCATGTACAGTTGCGTGCAAAAGTTTTGGGCGATCCTATTTTTGATGCACGCACGTGAGGTCAATATCAACGAGATATGACAACATGTATTCACTTTTATTTGAAAACAATTCATTATGTACATAGATATTGTTCTATTTGATTGTCTATTTGATTCTCTATGACTTTTTATTTAACGAGTGTCCAGCGATAACTGCGGTACATCGACGAGGCATGGACGCTATTAATTGCGAGGTCCTTTCTTGTGGCAAGTTTACCCACTCATGTCGCAAATCATTCCACAATTCCGTCTTGTTAGAGTGATTTTTTGTTTCAACACGATCTTTTAGGTCTTGCCACAAATGCTCCGTCGGATTTAAGGCCTTATATACGCGATTTCGCCGATTTTCGAAGGTACTTTTCTAGACGCGGTTAAAAAAAAATGACGCATATATTGACAACATTTTTTTTACAGATCATTTATGCACATGGTTAAGTATATGTAAAAAAAAAATCAGACATATTAACAAATGGCGGAGATATAACATAATAAAGCAATGTATTTTTTTTTGCGCGCGCGTTGATGGTGAAAGTTCTCGGCATCGATGTGGGTGTCTGAAAAAAAAATGAACACATTTATAATTGCATAACGAATGTATCTTCAGTGTGAACCAACAATATTATTTTTGAAAAATTATTATAATAAAAATTCGAAACTTAAAATTTTTTTACTCAATTTTCTGTCGGTATTTTATTTTTTATATTTTTTTGTGTCATTGAAATTTTTGTTTCCGTGGTTCACACGATAGGTGATGATACTAAGAATATGTTGTAAAAATTTCAAAGCCATCTGAACCTTCGTTCAAGAGTTAGAACTTTCACAAGGTTCAAAAAAGTGAATCGTGGAAAAACGGCTTTGAAGTTGGCGGTCGGGCGCGCCGCCCGGTATCTATTATAAATGCAATCTTACCTTATTTAATAGCATCCTGCGCTACTTTTCAATTCTGTAAAGCTTAAAATATTCCTAACCGTTCAGGCTAATGGAATCAAAAATTAAAAAAAAATTAAAAATTTTGAAATTTTTCGCGTATATAAGGCCTTAAGACCGGTGATTGCGGTGGCCAGTCAAGAAATTGTACTTGTCGTCTTTGAAGAAAATCTTTTACAAGACGTGAAGCATTTTTGGGGTTATTATCATGTTGAAAAACCCAACCACGCGGCAATTTTTTTCATTGCAAATGGGAACATATGGTCCTGCAATATATTTCTGTATATTGTAGCGTCCATATTGCCTTGAATTTTTACCAGCGAACCAACGGCGTCGTCCGAAAATTCTCCCCAAACTTTAATGTTCCCGCCATCGTGTTTTACGGTAGGACTTTGATACCTCACTTTGAATCTGGTATCTATTGGACGTTTCACGTACTTCCGACCATCACTTCCGAATAATTGAAATTTGAATTTATCGGAAAAAAGCACTTTCGACCAATCTGATGCTGTCCAATGTTGACATTTTTTTGCAAAATTCATTCTGGCCTTTTGATTTTATTTACTGATGGGTTTCTACACCAATTAGTCCTACAGCCTTCAGACGTCGGTAAACTGTACTCCGGCTAATGTCGGCACGATTTTCACTACGTAATTCTCTTGACATGTCTGCCGCAGTTTTTCGTGGATCTATAATCCACGACTTTTGCCACACAATGAATTTGTTAATTTACACTATGCCAAAGAATTAAAGGAACAGAACATTTCTTTCCTTTTTTTTTTTTAGTGTTTTTTGAAGCGCTGTATCTCTGTGAAAAATGGCCGTATCGAGATGAAAAAAAGCATGTTGAAGCTTGAAGTCTCTAGTTTTGAGATCTTTTCGCAAAATTTTTTTGTGAGCTGCGGTTATCTCGCAATCATAAGAAATTGCGCGAGACACACATTTTCAATTTTTTTTTTTTCAAGGGTCCACGGGCTCGGGAAATTTTTTTTCAGTTGAATCAATGGATAGTTCAGTTAGCTTGTTTATTCAGCTATAATTTTGTTTTTTTTTTGTCACTCTCTTTACGTCAATTTTTTGCTGAGATATCCGACTTTGAATGAAAAAGGATCCTTTTGTCCTTGATCATCGATATCTCAGCAATCGATAATCGCACAGGGAATTAAGGAGCAATTTTGAAAACTTGAATATATTTCCTACAAGAGCCTTTCATTGATTTTTGAGAAACAATTTTTGTTCCATCCTTAACATCAATTTAAAAAAAGTACCAAAAAAATGACTTTTTCTAGTGTTTCCGTAAATCTACCACTACTTTACAAATATTCATGGAAATACTAACGTTGCCAGGTTTTTTTTTCAGCTTTATGTACCACCAATACTCAGTAAATTTGCAAATTGATCCATCGAACCGTTCTTCCGGACCAATTGATCAAAGTTTTACAAAACAATTAAAGGAACAAGTCTATCGTCCCAAAACATCGTGTAATCAACATAGAAATGAAAAGAACACTTTTTTCCAACTTTTTTCACAACTTTGCACTAGTTATTCGTTAAATTTGAGGAAAACAATTTAAAAAAAATTCTTTTCGATTTTTGTTTAATTTTCAAAATATTTCACGAAACAATACTGACTTCTGACTTTGCGTACCATAATTTTACTCATCTTCAATTCCATTAATTAAAAGTTGATACCCCCAAGTTGTATTCACTACTCGAACTGAGAACATTTATGCGATTAATTTTCGATATTTTCTGTGACGGCTGTTAGGGTTACAGAAAACAGTTTTTTTTTGTTCTAAAATTCATCTTTTTTCAGAAGAAAATATGAGTCAGTACTGTTTCCTGAAATGTTTGACAAATAAATTTAAAAAAATAATTTTTTTCTTGAATTTAACAAGTAACTAGTGCAAAGTTGTAGAAAAAGTCGAAAAATCGTCTCTTCATTTTGATGAAGATGACACGATGTTTAGGCACACTTGTTCCTTTAATTGCTTTGTAAAACTTTGATCAATCGGTCCGGAAAAACGGTGCGATGGATCAATTTGAAAATTTACAGGGCTATTAGGGGTACATTAAGCTGAAAAAAAACCTGGCAACGTTAGTTTTTCCATGAATATTTGTCAAGTAGTGGTAGATTTACTAAATCACCAGAAAATGATTAACGAGTTTAGGAATTAAATTAACTTTACTCAAAAAAAAAACTAGGGTGGCCCGAAACTTTTGCACGCCACTGTACATGCTTATCCAAGTTTATACATATAGAAGATATGTACGGAGATCGACAGAGGATCAGTGCAACAATCTCGTTGCACTCTATCATGTTTTGCCAGTCGCTCGGCTTTGAAACTGCGGAGTTTGAGGGTGCGAAAACATGTACCGATACATTGACACGCGCGTTATGCTATAAGAGTCGCCAAACCAAACGTACTAATATTTTTGTAGAATCATCATCGACATTGGCGTAGCCAGCATTTTTTTTCTGGGAGAGGGGTGGCCTGACAAAAACTGGTTCTAATAATAATCATCTTTTTTTTTGTTTTATCGAATTTCACATAATTGTCGGTACTCACGTAACACACGTGAAATATGAAACTTGCTTCAATCACAGGTTCATGTTAACATTAATATCAAACTCTGGCAATACCTTAAAAAATAATCAACTAATTTTTCATCATCTAATTTAGTTACCAGTCTTTACGAAGGTATGATAATTAAGAAGAATCCAACTTTCGGGCCTGAAATTTTTCATGATGCCTGCTCGTTCGCCGGATTTAGCGCCACTTGATTTCTTCCTATAGGGGGCTATAAAGGATCAATACTTTGTTATGCTTTCCAACCCCTTGAGGGATTATTTTTTTAAGACTGACATAAGTCATTTTGAATTTATAGCGAACAGTTTGACTAGCAGTTGTAATGGTTTGCCATTACAACTGCTAGTTGATATGCCATTCGAAATCAAACGGTTGCAGTTTCCAGTGCGACTCGCATTTGCAATGACCATCAACAAAGCGCAGGGACAATCGCTAAAAGTGTGTGGACAAAATTTCGGAAAATCCATGTTTCGCACATGGACAGCTGCTCACGCATGTGGAGATATATCTGAAATCGATAACATTGATATAGTATTATTCTTGCCGAAACCCATCGATAAAAATGATTATGTTGAATTCCCATTTAATATTAATGTTGCAGAATTGTAGGTTAAGAAATGTTCCTAATGAACAATTTGATCTCTTTTTGTGTTTTAGATTACCTTACGTAGACAATAGTATGTTACCTAACATACAATTTGTTTTTTCCTAGTTTTTTAAGTTTCGAAGTTTATGGATGTGTTACCGCATAAATAATTATAAAATACCAGTTGTTTATCAATAAAGTTGATTTTTTTAAAGTAAAGGTGTAATATTTGTTCGATCAGAGTAACCCCAAAACAAGAAAAATCGTAACTTTTGATCCTGTTGACCCTTTTTTTTCTTCATTAGGAAAAATGCCCCTACTTCTTCTTTCATTTTACTTTATTTATTTTACTTAATTTACTTTATTTTACTCCCGATTCTCATTAAGAAAAAGGCCGGTATCAAAGTAACCTCAATCTCAGTATAACTTTGATCGCGACTATTTTTTTTTTCTCATTTCTTCTTAAATATTTTAAATTGTAATTTGGAAGAGAAAAAGACTAACAAAAGTTGATGTTCCCATTTTAAACAATTTTTTTTACGATATTATTTAAAGAGATGTATTGATTTTAATTTGAAAATTGATCAAAGTAATCCCAATCCACGGTGGCATTAGTATTCGTGCGCCCCGATTTTGTGATAGCAATGAATTAACCATATCGATATTGTAAAGCCTTTTAGAATTCATAGTTATTTCGGTGATACTGGATAGTCAAACACGCCACCAAAATTGCATGTTTTAGAAATACTTTTCGCTTATAGTTGTGTCAACCATATTTGCGATGTCAATAAACTATAGAGATTTTGACTATACCCCCTTTTACGATGGACGTTGTTGATAAATACCATAGACTTTGCTCTCAGTGATAAGTTGTCATTGTTAACGTCGCACAATGTATTAGCATGTGAACTTCGTTTCTTCCCCCACCCTTCAAAGATGATTTAGCAAAGATATTGTAGTGATGCGATCGAAGCTCGATTGCATAATACATCTTATCGGCGATGATAAAATTTATAAAGCAGGACGCCAGGCTGTTATAGGAAATATCAATGTTGGGATTTGTAAGAGTTGCGCAGCCGCGTTTGATAAATATCGTGATCGTATACACGCGTTATGGAGGTCTCTGAGCGATTTGAAGATTGTTAGAGAAAAGAGCGGTTGATAACCACTGGTTCGTAAGCGTGGCCCCGGATTCTTGGACCGGTTAGGTAGGCACCAGCCACCGGAGAGTGTCCGTTTCCCCTCTGTTCGCTACTCTATCTTTCTCCTTCCCTCCTTGGGTACCTGCGCCACTTGCCGTTCCAGAAGTCCTTCACGAGCTGGTGTGTACCGGCCGCATTGCGTCAGTGTTGGCGATCTGATTCGTCCTCTCATTCACTCCTCGTTCTCTCTGTATCCCCCTTGTTTTTTTTTTTTTTTTTTAGTCTGACTCCCGACCGGTCCACTTGGACCCACGATCATCAACGTTCTCTCCTCTCGCTGATTCTTTCCCCTCTCTGTTTCTCGAACTAGCTACGTTTTTTTTTTTTTTCTTACCGCAGGTCCTCATTTCATGCATGCTAACTCACGTATGTAATCGTTATCTTCGTCACACCCATGGCTTGGTCCGACCTCTGACTTCCAGCAGCGCACACCACGACGAAATTGAGCTGAAATCTTGCACGGAAACGGAGGTGGAGAACAAGCAAGAAGTGTGGCAATACTCGGCCATATCTGTTTACTCGAAGCCGAACACGACAGGTGCGACTGGTAAACCTAACGAAATAATGATTGTCGGGATTTGAAGGTATATATATATATATATACACTGCCGGCCAAAAGTTTGAGTACACCAGTCGAAATTTCTTGTCGCACTAAAAGTTAGATAGCGGACTCAAAAATAAAGATAATCAAATTTCCCAAGCGGCGTTTCAAAGAGAACAAATTTACCTTCATTTTGCCTTTTTAGAAAAATTTTTACAATTTTTTTTGAGCCCGGTACGCCTTTTTGAAAATGGCTATTTTTCAGTTTTTTTTGCACGTCTAAAACTGGGCCGTATAACTTCCGACGAATTTTTTCGCTCGTTCTTTCCACGACAAACTTGAAGAGGGTATCGAAACCTACATTTTCATTTTTCAGAAAGTTTCGTACGATTTTTTTTCGCCCCAGTATTGCATTTTTAGCTAAAAAATACATGTTTTAGAAAAATAGGCGTCGTCCAATAACTATGGGGTTCCAGAGAAAATATCAAGAGGATAAAAAGTTGCATAGGTTCACACTGAAGTAGCCAGAATTTTTTCAGAATTTTTTTTGAAATTTTTTCTTTTTCACAATTTTTGGGCGTGACTCTGATGAGTGGAGGGGCTCCCTTTGGGAATTATGGGATTTTGGGCAATCTTTCAGGGAAGAAAATTTGTTTATTTTTTCATTTTTAATTAACTACAATTTTTTCAGAATTAAAAAAAAATTATTTTAACAATTTTTTCAGAATTTCTTAAAATATTATTTTAACAATTTTTTCGTCTAGAACTCATTTATCTCGACATTCATTTTTTTTTCGCGATAATTCAATATGATATGCCTTGATTGCGTAAAGTAATAATCATGCCTCGTTTTTTAATACGAAGTTCTCTATATTCAGTCAATTTTACACGTTAAAACTTTTTGGACTAGGAAAAATCCAAAAAAATCCTCAGATAAACTCAGCCGAGGATGATTCTCCAAGTTCTAGTCGAAAACATTTTTAAAATAATATTTTAAAAAATTCTAAAAAAAATGTTAAAATAATTTTTTTTTTAATTCCGAAAAAATTGTAGTTAATTAAAAATGAAAAATTAAACAAATTTTCTTTCTTGATAGATTGTCCTAGACCCCATAATTCCCAAATGGAGCCCCTCCACTCATCAGAGTCGCGGCCCAAAATTGTAAAAAAAAAAAAAAAAATTTTTAAATTCTGAAAAAATGTTGGCTACTTCAGTGTGAACCTATGCAACTTTTTACTCTCTTGACATTTTCTCTGAAACCCCATAGTTATTGGACTATACCTATTTTTCTGAAACATGGCTTTTTTGGCTAAACATGCAATTCAGGGGCGAAAATAAATCGTACGAAACGTTCTAAAAAATGAAAATGTAGGTTTTGATACCCTCTTTAAGTGTGTCATGGAAAAAGCGAGCGAAGAAATTCGCCAGAAGTTATGCGGGCAGTTTCAGATGTGCAAAAAAAAGCTGAAAAATAGCCATTTTCAAAAAGGCGTACCGGGCTCAAAAAAAATTGTAAAATTTTTTCTAAAAAGGCAAAATGAAGGTAAATTTGTCCTCTTTAAAACGCCGCTTGGGAAATTTGATTATATTTATTTTTCAGTCCGCTATCTAACTTTTAGTGCAGCAAGAAATTTCGACTGGTGTAGACAAACTTTTGGCCGGCAGTGTATATGTGTGTATATAATGACTGGCGCAATCTTCCATTTACCAACATTCGTATACTTGTGCGTTTCGTAATTACGTTTGGCTGAGAGACTCCATTGATTAATTCTCTTGAGCTACGCAGATCACTGAAATTTTTCAGGCATTTCGATAATCGAGATTATTATAAAGTATATTTACGTTGTATTGTGATATTTAACGAGGTTAAAGCGTAACCAACAATCCAAGATTAGCAGAAAAAAATATGTTAATGTCCGGACTATACTGAATCTGAACGAATAAAAAAAAAAAATTTCACCACAATACACCTGAGCTAAAAAAATAGTTTAATGTATGTAGTTTTACGTGCCATTACATGGGCAAGACGTTTACGAGTGAGGTAATTGTTTTTTGCTATTTAGCACCAAGATAAATTATTTCTAACAACGGATTAAGACAAACTAAACCTTTGTAAACATTTAGAAGAAATAAAAACGGATCTTGCCCATCGAAAACTATATATTTTCATCAAGGTTCGATAAAAGATTACGAATCTTTTGAATCTTTTAAGACATCAGTCTCCATCTATTGCACATATATTGTAGAATTTTTTTTTTCAATAAAATTGATCTCCATATTTTTATCTTTTTATACATAAAAATAGAAGTTTCAAAGTACAAGAAAAATTATTTAAAAAAATGTATTTTTATTTTGGTGATCTGGCTGCCTGAAATTATCCCTGCTTTCACCTCGTCTACACGAAATATTAACTCTGGAGCATCTGAAAATAAAAAGTCGAGTGTTTTATTATAAAGTGGAGTTGTAGTTATGATCTCTACTAAAAACTTTCACCCCCCCCCCCCCCCCGATAAAAAAATCAAAGATGGCGCACTTTTGAATGTTCCTACTGTTTTTTACAACTTAAATTGTTTAAAAATAAGGTTAAATATTAATGAATATTTATACCGTTGGTAGGGGTCGAAGAGATACGCGCATAGAATAATCCCTGTAAATTTGAGCCCAATCGGCGCAATATTTTTTTTCAAAATTATGTCGACAGGGTCGAAAAACGTTGTTTTGAGAAGAACGCGTTTAAAGTTTCTTTTGTAAAAATGTACATAAAACTTTAAAAAAAGCTTCTTACCCTCAATCAGCGATGCATGGTCCATACATTATTCGGTCCCACCTATCACGCAACTTCGGGGTATTACTGTGTATATTGGGACGTTATATTGAGAAATTCTTGATGTTTGTCCACAGATGGCGTTACCAGAACTACGAGCGTGTAGTTCAAGACGGTAATGCATCTATAGAGAAATTCTATCAGCAAGCTTGAAATTCAGTGTATGTCATTTCGCCGAAGTGTAAACAACTTTTTTTTTTCATAGTGTTAAACATGTAAAATTTCCTATCAAAAAAGAGTATTTGCGGGAAATTTGACTGCACTACGTTGTTTTAAAAAAAATCTGCAGCTGAAACACACAGAATTCTTATTGCGACTTACGGCGACTATGCGCTGTTGGAGACAACATGCAGACATTGGCTTAAACGCTTTAAAAAAATGATGATTTTGGTGTTGAAAATAAAGGACGCTCTGGCGCACCGGAAAAGTTTAAAAACGAAGAATTGGAGGCATTACTTCACGAAGACTCATGTCAGACGCTAGCTGAATTTGCAGAATCATTAGCGACTGATGACACAACAGTTTCGAAATATTTGGCTGAGTTATGTTGCCGCCCAGTTTGAAAAATATGGTTTCGAGAAAAACGCGTTTAAAGTCTGAACTAAAATTTAGCAATGAATGTTTTCGATCTACCTTCAATCTGCAATGTCAGCACTATACATTTGGCTTTCCCAATTAACATTGTCCTCGTTCTTTTCTTTTCTGAACATTTTTTAATCCTTGAGTGACTTTACCCTTTAACATTTCAAGACAGTATAAGAAATGTGTCAAGAATACGGGTCAAAAAGACGAACCAGTTATGTTTGGATATCGATGTGCATAAATTAAGCAATGAGATTGATGTTTTTCAGGTTTTTTATTCGAAAGGAATTACAATTCAATATTGTCTCCCGCAAAATAACTTCTTTGGGAAGCCACACAGCGCTGAAGACGGTTCTTTCAATACTCATATAGCAGTGGTCAAGCCCATCTGGACCTATGGCATTCAGCTATGGGAAACTGCAAGCAACTCGAACATCGAGATTCTGCAACGATTTCAAGCCAAGACTCTTCGCGTCATTACAAATGCGCCATGGTACGTCACTAACGCCAGACTACACGAAGACCTTGGAATGGAAACTGTCAAGAAAGTAGCGCAAAAGTTATGCATATGCTACGAGACGAGGCTTGGCAGTCATCCAAACATGATAGCATCCAATCTACTAGACAGAAGCACAATACCAAGAAGATTGAAGAAATTTAAGCCACTGGACTTGCGGCAGCAATTCCGGACCGAATGAATTTGAAAGAGAATATGCAGAAAAACCAAAAAATCGAATACTAATTCCCAACAACCACACACAGCGTGCATCACTGGATGCACCTTCTATACCCACGTACTATTATTTATCGTCTGCCGTTGAAATTATTTATTATTATGGTACATAACAGATCATAGCTGTACAATAATATGATACAAAAAAAATATAGCAGACGGTGTACCATCAGGTTTTGCTTCAGAGTTGCTAGGGAATCGTCCAAAAAGAGTGCCATACGGTAAATTAACGCTTTTACCGAGAGGTTCTTGAAAAACTTCGAAAAAGGATCATGCGTGGGAGACCAATAATCAAGAATAACTGGGTGTTGCATCACGACAATGCGCCTTGTCACACAACAATTTCAATAAACGGGTTTTTGGCCAGTAAAAACATTACTGTGTCTCCTCAGCCTCCTAATTCGCCTGACTTTAGTCCTTAGGACATTTTTCTCTTCCCGAAATTGAAAAATCACCCGAAGAGACGTCATTTTGGGACAGTCGAAAACATTCAAACGGCTGTAACCGACCAGCAGAAAGCTATTCCAGTATCCGAGTTCCAGCACTGCTATGAGGATTGGAAGAACCGTCTCCATCGCTGTGTGGCTTCCCAAGGAAGTTATTTTGAGTGAGACAGTAATGAATTGTAATTCTATTTGGATGAAAAAAATTGAAAAAAATCCGTCTCATTACTTAATTTACACACCTCGTACGTTGGAACTAAGAAAATGAAAAAAAATTACGAATATTCAACATAAGTGCCCGTGGAGAAATTGAGTTCAGGTTTTGATCGGGCCCATCTTAATTTTCCCTAACTTTATTGAGGCCCTAGTCTGGAAGCCTCACATGGGCCAACAGTGGCCAGTTACACTTTGCTACCGAGGCTCATTGAAGGCAAAATAACCAGGGCTTTTAAAATTGCCTCAACGGTACCTCACAAGAATTATTGCCGCCATATGCGTACGTGCGTGTGTGTGCACTGTGAAAAAGAAATGTGTTATTCCAATACATTTCAGGCTTAGAATTCTGTTGTATATTTTGACACGTTTGATCTCGCGTTGTTCCAATGACCGAACTGCATGCGTGTTGGTTCAAGGCATCACAGCTCGCCTACTAAACGCATAGTTTAATTATTATATTTATTCGATCTTGATCGATATTATGTCACAAATTCTTTAGTCAAGCAATTTATACTGATTTTCTCCTATCATAGTAAAGTCTGGTAGAAAATCGCTACTAGGGAATCTACAACTACATCCGTTAAAGGCCTTTGCTTGGTCTTCGTACTTAGACTATAGTTTTAGTCAACCTACCTACCCTATCATTCCCTAATAAGGGCCCGGTCCGGTTCCTTTACGGAAAAGCCCCGAATTGTATCAGGGATGCCCAGCCAATTTTCCGCACGGGTGAACATAAATCAGAACAGCTGTGGGTAAAATAATTTTAGGCTCTCTTTTATCCCAAGAAACTTAGTCGTATGTTTTTAGAGCCACCATCCACCAAAGCGGAGATAAGTGGAACTAGGAGAAAACAGCCAATACCACTGCTTCGATGTACATAAATTCAGCGGTTGATTGGTTGCTTTTTCCTAGCTCTGTTCGTCCCCGCTTTGGTGGATGATGGCCCTTAATGTTGTAATCCTGGCATTCGACCATTCGATCGAAACAACGAATACGAGACAATAATTTGTTACGTTTGCGACTACCATTTTTTTCCTTTTGAAACTATCATATGATATTCCGTGTCTTCTATTCTGGCGCACATAAGTTGTAGAAGGATATTTTTTACTGCCACAATCTGCGAAGCGCACCAGAGTGTTTTGTGTCCGCAGATCGGGCTGGATTGCCTGTGGAGGCTGGGCAACTTGTTCGTATAAAAACTCCTGTATTTAATACTCATGATAATCCGAATAGAGGAAAAAAAACTAATCTCGAGAGCGTCCGTCACGAATTTTGCCGCGCCAAAGGGCGCCGAGAGAAAAAGAGAAAAATGGTGAAAGTAGGGTTGAGCGAGCACTTTGAAAAGTTCCACATTTAATGTGGAAAAAATATACACACTTTTACTTGCTATGTTTAGTTCACGGAGTACAACTCCTGTACCGCTGTGGCAGGGTATAGGTAAGTTATATCTGTGGAGAGGGCGAACGAGAATCTTTGTGGTTTCGTGCGTCCAAGCCACACGCGGACCTGATTTCGTGAAAGCCAGGGAGCTCGAATCATCGACTGAAACTCTCGGAATTCAAACGCACCAGACTACGTACGAGCACACCTGCCTCCGAGGAACGACGATGAGATGGGAACCCCTTCTACCTTTAGTTTTACCGCTTTCACAAGAGTACAGTGAAAGCCCGATTTTCCATCGCCACGATTGTTTTTTCCATTCCCCATCATTTGCTCCCCCACTTTGTCTATTTCACTGAAGAGTCACCGACTTGGTGTCGGCGCTGCATTCCCTACTAGGGGAGTGACAATCTGGCCCGCCACCATATCGAAGTTTTTCAGCGTGAGCTGATTTTAGACCGAAAACTTAGGGGAATGAAAATCTCGAGAACTAATTGAGCTAATGTGGCAGCACTGCAAATAATAATAATAGCCCCTTTGCCGGAAGCACGGTCTTGAAACAGGGTTCGTAAAAAATCCGATATTTATTATAAATATCGAAAAGATCCGATATTTTGGTATATATCCGATTTTTTTGTATGTTTACGATATTTTTGATATTTATAAAAATAACACCTATTTTTTGAGCTTGTTTTTAGAGCTACTTTTTTGGAGTGTGTAGCGAATTAAAAAAATATTGATGTGAAATTAAGGGGCCAGTCCACTTTGAAAATTTCAAAAAATCGATTCTTTTTTTACTGTTTTCGAAAGTACACACGTTCAGAAATATTGTGTCAAAATTTTATGAAAATCCGAGCTCTCTAAGTATTTTCTTTTTTTACGTGAACGTCAGAACCTCATTTCGTCTACCTGAGCGTATAGCGCGCTCGGCCGACCCATCGGCTACAAACATCCTCCTGCTCTTTCTGAGGAAGTACAAGAAGTTTGAAAACCTATTTACGAGGATCTCACCAAAACAGAACTGCTCGAAAGGTGTTTAGGTAGCCATACGCAAAACAATAATGAAAGTTTTAACAACTGCGTATGTAATATGGCACCTAAACACATGTTCAATGGCAAAAAAATCGTAGACATTGCCTGCAAAGTTTCCGCGTGTGTCTTTAATGAAGGATTTCGTCCAGTGCTTAAAATAATGGAAATAATGGGCGTCAAACTCGGCCCGATCGCCATCGGATTCGCCGACAATCGCGATGACGAGCGTGTTCGCTCTGCAAACCGCCGCAGTTCTGAGTGCTCAAAAGAGACCAGAACCAAACGAAAGCAAGCAAGACTTGAAGAAATCGACGATGATGAGCAATCAGAAGGGATTTTGTACGGTGCAGGAATTGCCGATTGAGTTTAGGTAAGAGTTTTCATAGTATAAACTTCAAACGCGTTTTTCTCGAAACAACCTTTTCAAAATCTAGCTCCATCGTATCTCTAAAACTAATAAACCGATTCTCTTGAAATTTGAACCACATATTGTAAACATGATTTGCAACAAGATGACCCTCGATGGTTTTAAAATTTTTATTTTTACTCTTTTTTTGCGAAAAACTGCGAAAAAACGCGTTTTTTTTTACTTCTTTCGTTTTTCATCTGCCATTTTTTTATTTTTTGATAAAACTTTATATCCGAGGGTCATTTTATAGCTGGTGTCATACAGAATCTAATGGACTTTGATTTTTTTGTTTCAGACAAGCCGTTGCCGAGTTCTGATAGAGCTACCTAGCCCACCCATTTTTGAGGCGTTACATTAAACCATAGTTTTTGTACTTAAAAATGAATAAAAATGATGAATAAAATTTTTTTTTTAAATGTATTTCAAGACTTTATTTATCAAGCCCAACAACTTTTATATTCATATCTTTTATAAAATCCTCAAAAAAAGATCGCGAAAATAGCCTTTTTTTCGTGGCTCCAAAGTTGAATTTGAATCTTTATTTACTGACTTATTTTTTTACGATAATTAGTCTTGCACATTTTTAAAATCAAGTCTTTCCAATGAAAAATCAATGGGGTACGTTGCTCTTTTTACCTAACAAATCAACAGTTAAAATAAAAGTTCCTATTAAACTTCTCACATTTATAACCTCTAATATCTTTAATATTGATAATTAAATATCTTTTTTAAAAAATCTAACAGAAACAACAATGAGTCACAAATATCGAACTACGAATCTGACACTGATTGTGGAGCCAGATGAGTTGTTGTTTGCAATGTAACAACTTTATAAACGTTACGCGCACGCACACATCAGAGCCTAGTCTCAGTTTAATCCTCAATTTAACATCATATTATTATCATAATTCATAGCGCAACCAACATCTTTACTTGTCCAAAACCGCTGGTATCCACAAATGAGAACATTGTGAACAATGGAAGAAACGCAGCTGATCGAAAGGCAATGGTATTCTTTGAAATTTTGGCACTTGCAAAAAATATTCGGAGCCTTTTCAAGCCTACCGATAACAAATACCAAGGACAAATACATAGATAAGTCGTCATAGTTTGGTATTTTACAGACGACGCAGCACAACGCCATGTATAGTTGCATGAAGATAAAGTTATTTCGATAAAAAATGCGCATTTTTGTTGTATTTTAGAATAAATATCAATGATATATATATCCAACACAAATATCGATGGATATATATCGTGATATATATATATATCATTTGATACATATCATGCGAACCCTGTCTTGGAGCGACGGTCGTATTTGATAGGCGGAAAGTGAGCCTTCTATTGTCCAAGCTTTTATTTCTCATCGCCGTCACCGTGTGTCGTCATGGTCGGGGGGTATCATGAGACTAACTTAAACCGATCATAATTTGTTGTTGTTGTATAGGCGTATGTGTGTATAACAATTTAAAATCGTTCACGCCTATAAAAAAAGGTGTTGGTATGTCTAAATGTCTGTTCTTGACTAAAAATTTTTCAAATGTCTAATTGATTGACAAGAAAGCGAGTTAATAAAAATGTGGTAAAAAACGTTGGATGTTTCAACTCTTCGTTGTTACACTTATCTGGAGAAACATGCTTGTCACCTGTGGGCCAAATTGACCCAGTTCATTTTCAAACTGTCGGTACGCGAAACCTATCAGTCGGATGACCATGAAAAAATTCATGAATATACTTTAAATATTGCATGATATGTGCAAAAAATTATTATATAAAACAGATGGCAAAATGCAAAAAAAAATGCCCCATCGCAGACCAATAAGGTTCCCAAATAACGTAGCCAACTAACGCTGGGCCGTTTAGACCCACAGTCACGGTCTTACATAGAGGTCTGGAAACTCGATGATGAAATTTCGCTGGTGGGGGTGACGCGACTATTGAAGCTGAATTTTTGGTGTCGCTAGTATGGGGGGGTGTTGTTTTGACAGTGAACCCATAACCGGTTTATTGTATGATTACACGTTTACGATTACCGTGTAGTGCAGTCAGTCGAGTCCTATAAAAAAATATATATATATAATCAACAATCGTTTCCGTACGTTTATATTAAATTTGATGCCGACGTCCTGCGTTGTACCAAACTGCAATACGGGCTACAAAAGCCTGAGAGTCAAACGGTCAGTATTCAAAGTCCCAACGAATAGTGAACGGTTCGAAAAGTGGAAGGCCGCGGCTCCCGTCGAGAAATTAACGTCTTCGCATTGTGTTTATGAGAGGCATTTTGAAGAACGATACATTCTCCGATAGTGCGTCAAACATGACGCGAATGGTAATGTTATTGCAGAGGTGAGTTTCAGTTTTCGTAATTTATACAGTGGAGTTAAACATATTATCGTTATTATGTAGGTTAGGTTATAACGCGAATACGTGTCTATTGTTGTCTTTGTCGCACACAACACCCCTCGATTGTAGCGACTCTAGCGTCGAGCTTCAGCAAAGGAACCATGTGAACTAACGGAGTTTCCAGACCTGTATGTAAGACCATGTCTACAGTCACAACGAAGGGTTAAAAAAGATCGACAATGGTGGACAAGTTACTGCAATATCCAAAGATTTCGATGTAACTAGAGCAGCTCGTGCTTTTAGGTTACTTGATGCCCTGTTAACCAAACTACTCATGGACTTTAGATTGCCCATATGCTCCCAATATTTGCTACCTCTTGACAACGCTCAAGCCACACATCTCGGCTCGAAACCGATCTTTCACCAGTGCTCCTTCCCAGTGTAGTGGTAGAAAATCGGGGTCTCACTGTATACTTATGAGTGTGTGTGTGTGCGGCGTGTGTGGATAACAATGACCCCGACGTTGAGCTGGCGAAAAAAGGATCGTGTATATATACAGGGTGTCACAAAAGTAACGGGACGGCTGAATATTTCCGCAGGTAAGACAATTTCTCAAAATGTTAAGGTCGTTCTTGAAGTAACATTTCCCAAGGAATTCAATGGTGACCTTCATTTCGACCTTGGCGATGTCCTTTAAGGTTATTTCAAGGTCAACTTTTGTTTTTCAAATGGGAACCCCCTTTTTTGACATCGGCAATCGATAGAGCGGGAAATTTTACGTACAGATATGTACTTAAGTCACCGGTCCCCTTTGACCTTGAAGGTCACTGCAGGGTTAATTAAACTTAAACACAGCATGGATACCTCGGACAAGAATAGAAGCTTCTTAAATTCTACCGTTAAGACCAAAGTTATCAATTTTAACGAGGCGCATCTAGTGGTGACCTCGATCGTGACCTTGACCATGACCTTCAAGGTGATTTCAAGGTCAACTTTTTTAAAAAATGAAACTCCCTTTTTGACATCCGCAATCGATAGAACGAGAAATTCGACGTACAGATATGTACTCAAGTCATCGGTCGAATTTGACCTTGAAGGTCACTGTAGGGTTAATTAAGAAGCTTCTATTCTTGTCCGAGGTATCCATACTGTGTTTAAGTTTAATTAACCCTGCAGTGGGCTTCAAGGTCAAAGGGGACCGGTGACTTAAGTACATATCTGTACGTAAAATTTCCCGCTCTATCGATTGCCGATGTCAAAAAAGGGGGTTCCCATTTGAAAAACAAAAGTTGACCTTGAAATAACCTTGAAGGACATCGCCAAGGTCAAAATGAAGGTCACCATTAAATTCCTTGGGAAAAGTTACTTCAAGAACGACCTCAACATTTTGGGAAATTGTCTTACCTGCGGAAATATTCAGCCGTTCCGTTACTTTTGTGACACCCTGTATATATATATATATTTATACACATGTGTTCCTTTCTCTTGGGTAGCTTGGCATGGGCGTCGATGCCTTATTTACCTAATAATACGAAGACGAGCCCGGTTAGTCGGGACTCGACGTAATTTCGTATAGAATAGAACCAAGCCTATATGAAAACCACAAATACGCGGTAACCTCTTGAAATCTTTCGATCTTTTGACGCCTCAACCTTCCCAAGGTCCCTCCTTAACTCTTGTCACCGATGCGACTATATTTTCTCTCTTTTTCTTCTTCATTTTTTACCTCTCCGCCCCACGAATCCTTGTTACTGCTCGATTATTCTTGGAGGGCGCCTCCAGCTACAGCCTAACCTAACCCAATCTCTTTGAGTTAAGTTCAAACTGTGTAATACCGAAGGGATATTAAAGAATGAATTTTGGAAAAAAATAGTTTTATACGGGACGAGTTTAGTTTTTTCGCTTTTCGCTCTGGAGCGTGTTGACATGGCGGCAGGCTAACCTAAGTGTTACTTAACAGTAACACTTGGGTTAGCGGAAATATCATATAACGATGATTGGGGCGCTTATAAAGGACATGTACAAGATCAACATAACCTCAGAAATGTTTTAATCTAATTCTCTCATAGATAGTTGAGGGCAGGTTGATGTTCATAACGATGAAAAATTCGATTTGGTTTTTACATATTTAGCCTCCTTAAAAGGATATTTTCATATCTAAAGTATTTTATAATTTACAGCTTAAACGTTAAACTATAAATGCGTTTTTCGGAAAAGAGCATTTTTCAGCTCGTGAAGCGCTCTACAGCTTCAACGGGTGAACCGATTCACTTCAATCTCTGCGCAATCGAAGGGAAATTCAATTTGCGGGGCCATCAGGAACCGATTTTTGTCAAAAATTGATATAGAAATTTTTTTTTTTCCGTTCAGAAGCAAAAAAAAACGGTCCAAAAAAATCGGGTGTGTTTTAAACTGCTGCCATATTGTTATCCAGGAGTGTTTCAGAAAACTAAAAACGGCGAGGCTCCCCAAATTTAGTCTAGTTTAATCATTTTTAAGCCGTTTTTGTTCAAAATATATTGGCAAGGCTGTGGAGCGCCCCGCGCAGACCAAAACACGCCGTGGATGGCTTTATCTGACGGGAGTTGGAGCCGTCATTTTGGATTTTTTTTAATAAATAAAATTGGAATTTACTGTCCATTGATAGAAGAATAAAATGCGTTGAAATGCATTTTCAAAGGTATTTATTTTATTAAAAAGATCGACAGATATTATACAAAGTGCAACTATTTCATGGCATTGATAATGTAATCAGACTTTTCAGGTGATAAAAAAAGGTAAATGCCAAAAGTATGAGTTGCTCTCTCTCTCTCTCTCTCTCTCTCTCTCTCTCGCTCTCGCTCTCGCTCTCGCTCTCGCTCTCGCTCTCGCTCTCGCTCTCGCTCTCGCTCTCGCTCTCGCTCTCGCTCTCGCTCTCGCTCTCGCTCTCGCTCTCGCTCTCGCTCTCGCTCTCGCTCTCGCTCTCGCTCTCGCTCTCGCTCTCGCTCTCGCTCTCGCTCTCGCTCTCGCTCTCGCTCTCGCTCTCTCTCTCTCTCTCTCTCTCTCTCTCTCTCTCTCTCTCTCTCTCTCTCTCTCTCTCTCTCTCTCTCTCTCTTTTGGGTTAACGGCAAAATACTTCTGGCACTCGCTTCCGATTGTAGTCAAATCGTCGCCCAGCCTTGCAATCTTCAAATTCAGGCTTTTTTCACATCTATTCGAACACGATATTACCAGCAGCTAAGTTTTTCTGGGATGTTATACTTAAGGGGCCAGTTCACTTTGGAAATTTTAAAAAATCGGAAGCAAGCAAGACTTGAAGAAATCGACGATGATGAGCAATCAGAAGGGATTTTGTACGGTGCAGGAATTGCCGATTGAGTTTAGATAAGAGTTTTTCATAGTATAAACTTCAAACGCGTTTTTCTCGAAACAACGTTTTCAAAATCTAGCTCCATCGTATCTCTAAAACTAATAAACCGATTCTTTTGAAATTTGAACCACATATTGTAAACATGATTCGCAACAAGATGACCCTCGATGGTTTTAAAATTTTTATTTTTACTCTTTTTTTTGCGAAAAACTGCGAAAAAAACACGTTTTTTTTTACTTTTTTCGTTTTTCATCTGCCATTTTTTTATTTTTTGATAAAACTTTATATCCGAGGGTCATTTTGTAGCTGGTGTCATACTGAATCTAATGGACTTTCATTTTTTTGTTTCAGACAAGCCGTTGCCGAGTTGTGATGGAGCTACCTAGCTCACCTATTTTTGAGGCGTTACGTTAAACTATAGTTTTTGTACTTAAAAATGAATAAAAATGAAGTAAATTTTTTTTTAAATGTATTTCAAGACTTTATTTATCAAGCCCAAGAACTTTTATATTCATATCTTTTATAAAATCCTCAAAAAAAAAATCGCTAAAATAGCCTTTTTTTCATGGCTCCAAAGTGGACTGGCCCCTTAATCATTCATCATTATATTTTTGTTGTTATATTATATTTACATATATTATATTTACTTACTTTATTTTGCCTACCTTTGTTTATTCTTATTCGCATTATTAGGTTATTTATTTCTTTATATAGAGTCATTTTCTTCTTTTTTTTCACTAAGTTGTTTACTTATATTTTATTTCGTAATTTTATATCACTTATATTTATTATATTGCCTCAAGTTTTAGAGCAAGGCATAAATAAATAAATAAATCATCATCATCATCTTTCTCTCTCGAACTCTCGAACTGTAAATATAATTATCATCCGGATAACATTGTAATGTGCACATCAAAATTGAACCTTACAATTTGTAACCATAAATGACTCTACATGTAATGCGGTATTTTTCATCCAATCGCAGGCATTCAGCATGTCGCCACTCCCCCCACTCTACTACAACACAGCGGCAGTGGAGTGGGGGTAGTGTTAGTTTTGTGTAACATCTCGCTAAATCTCACCCCTATATATGGTACACGTTTAAAGCATTTTCAATGCTAAAAAAATTCCCGAAGTTCATGCATTTTTCATGTCTCTCGACGGTAACCTTCCGTTATGTTTTTTATGAATACAAAAGTACCAGGCCCTGTAGGATTCACGGATGCAGAGCTTGATGATTTTATTGCGCCCTAAATATTATACAGCTTTGAGACATATCGGCTAAACAATTTCAGCTATCTCTCTGGCACTCGTATGTCACGTGGTACATCTTCTACTGCGCCTTAAGGCAGTAATCTGGTCTAGAAATTTGACAAATTTTTTTTCTTCATTTTATTATTCCTTAGACCTTTCTTAAAACGCTCGTGAAAACCGTTTATTGATATTTCAAAAATTTGCAGAGTAATAGAAATTATAAGCAAGCTGCGCGCTCAGGTAGCGCGGTCGGGAGGCAACTTTGAACGCATTTATCTCAGAACTATGTTTTTCAAATCGGCGCCCACGATATCTCGATAACTAATTGATCGATCGAGCTCAAATTATGCACATACCTTCGGTAGCCTCTTTCTGAGGACTGGTAGCAGAATTGAGTCGAACAATAATTTTGCCCACATTTTATAACTCGTCGAATACCCGAAAATATATGAAATATCGTTAATCAATGTTTAACAGGCCGCCATTTTGTAACAAATTTTTTTTAAGTACTAATTTTGCTACCAGTGCTCAGAATACTCATACAGATTGAGAATATATCGACGGCAGTATGGAAGAACGTGCTATCTCAAATTGTGATAGAAGAACGTGCTATCCCAAATTGTGATAGAAGAACGTGCTATCTCAAATTGTGATAGAAGAACGTGCTATCTCAAACTGTGATAGAAGAACGTGCTATCTCAATTTATGAGAGAATAACGTGCTATCTCAAATTGTGATAGAAGAACGTGCTATCTCAAATTGTATTATGTACGAATTATGAGTATTAATTGTAGTATGTACACATACGAGTATTATGAGAGAAGAACGTGCTATGTCAAATTGTGATAGAAGAACGTGCTATCTCAAATTGTGATAGAAGAACGTGCTATCTCGAATTGTGATAGAAGAACGTGCTATCTCGATCAGTCCACATATTTTCATTGATACAGCACTGGTATTTGGGGAACCTCAGTATACAGAGCACTTTTTTTGTTAAGTTATTTAATTTTCTAATATGATTTAGCTCAATAACAGAAAAAAATTAAGATATGTTTGAATAAACAACTTTTTTTTAATCATCAATATATTTATTTATATGGAATTTACCAGTTACCTACAGTAACTGTAGGTTCTAAAAATTCCATATAAATAAATCTATTGATGATTAAAAAAAAGTCGTTTATTCAAACATATCTTAATTTTATTCTATTATCGAGCTAAATAATATTAGAAAATTAAATAACCTTACAGAAAAAGTGCTCTGTATACTGAGGTGCCCCAAATACCAGTGCTGTATCAATGAAAATATGTTGACTGATCGAAATAGCACGTTCTTCTATCACAGTTTGAGATAGCACGTTCTTCTATCACAATTTGAGATAGCACGTTCTTCTATCACAATTTGAGATAGCACGTTCTTCTCTCATAATATGAGATAGCACGTTCTTCCATACTGCCGTCGATATACAGGGTGTCCCTCTTATCTCTGCCACTCGAAATAACTCGGTAATTATCGACGTCACAAAAAAATGTTTCAGACAAAAGTTGTACGGTGTGAAGGGGGCCATCAAATGTGACCAATTTTTTTCATTTCGGTGGAGGCACTGACGCACAGTGAACGTCACCTCCACTTTTTTAAATGGAATGGGACATTTTTTTTTCAACCATCTCGTGGAGCACCTCACGCCGCATAAAAGACATTAGGGGGTCAAAGTCGTTCAAGGTCATTCAATGTCAGTACCGATGAAAATCGGATCGATACCAATAATATTTTCAAATTTATATTTTATTTCAATAGATGTTCAAAACGACCTCTACCAGCCTCCAAACATTTTTGCAGTCGGACAGTCAAACACTGTTTCGATCGTAGAATGCTTTCCGGAGTGATGTTGTTACACGCATTGATGATGCGTTCTCGCATGTGCCCCGGTGTTGTGGGCATATCTTGATAAGCTTCATTCTTTCACCTTCCCCATAAAGAAAAATCGAGTAGAGTTAAGTTCGGTGATCGAGCAGGCCAGCCTATTCGTGAACCTCGCCTAATCTGCTTATTACCAAACTTTCGGTCGACAACATTGCGAGCTATCCGTGCAAAATGAGCTGGACAACCATCATGTTGATACCAGAGTTTTTGCCGATCCCAAAAGGTTAGATCTTCGAGCAGCACAGGTAACATTTCTTCCAGAAAAGCAGCGTACTCAACTCCAGTCTGATTACCATCAATGAAGTGTGGACCAATATCTCCAATGAAGTGTGGATATCCGATATCTTTCATTTCAAGCTAATTTCGAAGACCTATTAAAATGAAATACAAATGTAAATATCTCGGATCACTACCAAATATGTGGTAGTGATCCGAGATATTTAGATTTGTAACATCGATACTGACCTTGAATGACCTTGAACGACTTTGACCCCCGAATGTTTTTTATGCGGCTTGAGGTGGTCCACAAGATGGTTGAAAAAAAAAATGTACCATTCCATTTAAAAAAGTGGAGGTGACCTTCACTGTGCGTCAGCGCCTCCACCGAAATAAAAAAAATTGGTCACATTTGATGGCCCCCCTTCACACCGTGCAACTTTTGTCTGGAACATTTTTTTTTTACGTCGATAATTACCGAGTTATTTCGGGTGGCAGAGATAAGAGGGACACCCTGTATATATATATATTTTTTTTTTCAGATGCATACAACATCACCCAGAGTGGGCGCCGATTGAGGCGGTTCTCGGCGGACCATGTTGTAAAAAAATAAAAAAACTACACGAAAATATTTAAAATAATTTTTTTTAAAATGTAGATACATTCTCAAAGGAACAATAAATACATATGTAAAATTTCATCAAGACAACTTCAACGGTTTAGAAGTTATTCCAACCCAAAAATGACGTCAAAAATCTCGCTCTAGACCAGACTTACTGCCTTAAGGAGGTTGCACAGGATCTTTGCGGGACAGGCGACAAGGGGGAAACGCACATGTTCGAACACGGGCGCCTGTAACGGCGTCCAACTTCGAACAATCAAACTTTCGATTATATAAAATAAATAAATGTCACCTAATAAATATGTGGAATGCGTATTATTTTGACACAACATACTTCACGCCATTCTTTATATTGCTATGGAAGCTTTGTTTAAATGTTAATTTTTTTTTTAACGAAAAACTGTCGAAACATGGGCTAAATTCGTTACTTTTTTCAAACCGCCCTCATTTTGTCAATATTGATTTAAGAAAAAAACCTCCATAGCCAGATAGCGGCTTTCATAGTGATGAATAATCGTTTTACAAATTTTGTTTCAGATAGAATTTACGGCCACAACCGTGTACACCGTGAGGACTCCTTTTTTTCGAAGACATTTTCAACCGTTAAAAAAAAATGTAAAAAATAAATAAAAATAAACGTTTAAAAATGTATTTTCTCTTCGTCACGAGTGCTTTGATCTGACGTAAAAAAATCAGACTGATCAGCGTATTTTAACCATCGCACAAGAATCGCGTAAATCAGTGATCTTTCGACCCGTTACACTGTGATGATCCCTTAATTGCTGAACAATCATGCCGACGAATGACTTGAAACTTTGCACGGAGTCGTAACACTTGTTCGCAAATATCTTTAATAAATTTCAGCAAATTTTACAAATTACGCGATAGCTCAGTATCCTCCTTAATTGGAGAAGCTACGAGCATTGCTCGACTTGCATCGTTCTTGCACACGGAGAGAGTGAAAGTTGTTTGTGAAATTCGGACGATATTGGAGGTTAGAATTTCACGGTGAATCGGATCAAAATTATAACGTTTAAATATATTAACGTGCTCGTGGCCAGCCTTTCCGGAAATATCTGATGTCGAGGAATGTTTTCTCGGTGAAACAATTCATTCAATTGTAAATTCAATTTAACCGCCACTTGAGTTGCGTATTCAATTAGTCTACGTCGTTGCATCCCATTGTTCAGTCTGTACTATCGATGTAAGGTGAGTGCAATGGGAAAACGAGAGTGCTGAGCGTCAGTGTGAGGGTTTCAGGAGAAAATCAATTATATAGACGAGGGGGAGGGAAAAAATAATGAAGATGGTGGAGTGCTGTAGGGAGTTCATGCTACAGGTTAATTACTTCAAGATTTTCTGAGATAACGAGAATGAAAGGAGAGAAAATGGAACGAGATATAGATCCAGAGAGAAGGAAAGAGAGAGAGAGAGAGAGAGAGAGAGAGAGAGAGAGAGAGAGTGTTACATCTCAGCCAATATGCAGGAGATACTTTTCCCTCGGTTATTCTCAGTATCCTCATTTGCCGTCACAGATCTATTATATATATATTAGGTGTATGACTTAGTTTAACAGATTTTTCAGCAAATTTATTTAAGGTAGTATGTGCACGAACCTCCTTATTAGGAAAAAAATTGATTTTTTTGTATACTGTAGTATAGACATACAGAATGACGTCCGCGAAAACTCAGCATGCCTTACCGGCTAGATACAATAGTAATTAATTCACGAAATCAATGCATTTAACCCTTACCATATGGGGAATCCGTGCGGATCGAGCTTTGAGACGAAAATAATAGTAGTTCGCGAATAGATATGAGCTATGCGAAAAGCGATAAATAACAAGAAAACTGTCGCGGTTACGTATGTTGCATACAAAATATAGGTTACGGGATATTTCGAGCAGATATTATCGATTGAATCGACTAATTTTTGCGTTCGCTAGCCGTGTCTGTCATGGCGGGAGAGATGGCGTAGATTTGGCAAAACCGCATGCCGTCAGCTGTGTTCGTATCCGGGAGGCCGAATCGAGCCGGTCAATTTGAATGCAACGACAAAAGTTGTAGATTCTTTACGCGAGAAATTTGCTCATTAATGATAAATAACTATGGATTGAATATTATATAATGAAGTTTTTATCATTCTTTTTTATCTTCGCAGGCGTTTTTTGTACTCCATACTGAATGTAAGACCGAAGTTACATACGCACATTGCACACACACTACACACATGCTTACACACACGGACGGCATAAACAAACTCTTGACATTGATCGGAAGCGGCTGAGGACAGCGTTGCCACGAATATTGCCAGAATTATGAAATAGCGGACGGTGAGACAACTCAAGTCAAATCTGATTGCTATTTTAATACTTTACTTTTCATAATATAATGCACACAGTTATCACATACACTTCTCAAATAATTATTTTCCGTATCATATTTATTATTGTACCTAAATGTATTATATTTTGCATTTTTCAGATTCGAAAATTGATAGATATTCTGTTGACTAGTCAATCCGCTAGTACTACCTTAATATAAAAAACTAGAGAACAACGAACTTAATCTTGGAAATATTGTCCATCGTTTTCTATGACCTTGCGTCATCTCTCAAGTAACATACGAATGCCGCCGCGAAAGAAACTTGCAGGCTACGAGGCGATAAAGTCATCGACGAATTTACGCACATCGTCCAGCGTTTTGGACTGTTCATCCACCAAGGCGTGCTGCATTGACCGGAACAAATGGTAGTCGGAGGAGGCCAAGTCTGGTGAATATGCTGCATGCCGGAGAACTTCCCATTCCAAGTTCAAGAGGGTCTTCTGAGTCGCGCGAGCAACGTGAGGTCGAACGTTGTCATGCAGCAGTATGACTTGCCTGCTTCCTTGCCCAGTAAATAGCCTTTTCTGATCAAGTTCTTCGCTCAGTTCCTTCAATTGTCGGCGGTAGCGTTCCGCAGTCACCGTCTGACCAGTTTCCAGGAGTTCGTAATAAAGCACACCCTTCATATCCTGTCCAGGGCGCGGCTGGTCACTAAGATCGAAATCACCACTTCTAAAACGTTTGTACCAATAATTACACGTTTCATAAGACACAACGTCGGCACCAAGAACGTTCCAGTTGGGTCGAATGCCGGTTTATGCGTTTTTTTTTCTCAATAAACCTCAAAGAAATCTATACGAGGTATAGATTTCCCGACTAGAAATTTTGATCCGCCAGCCTGAACACTGATCAGGTCACTATCATGCTGCGGTCTGGAATAAGGCATGCCTGATCGGTGCCGGATGTCTACCGGATCAGTGGAACCGTAGTACGGGAGTGGGATGGCTACCTTACTGCGGCCTGATCAGGGTGCCATTTCATTCTCGTAGTATATCAGGAAATACAAATATGGCCCTATTAGGGCTTGTCAGAATAAGGCCCTATTGGGGCTTGCCTTATAACTGCCCAAGCATTCCATCAATGCACATAACCTCCTATATCCTACGTCGAAATTTTAATTCAGCAGCATATTATCTTTGAAGTTTTTACGTTTTTGAAAGGTCTTGTAGACTGTGACGAAAAAAAAAAACGTTATGCAACTCGGATGCGTGTTTCGAAATCCGAAGACAGAGTACAAAATGTATGATCGTCGTGCGAAAAAGATAAGTATAACCTAAATATAGTTATTGGACCACCCTGTAAATAATAAATATATACAGGGTGGTCCAATAACTATTAGCACCTTGGATACCTTCGAAACTATAAGGTTCACAGAAATATTTGCTGAAATGAAATTGCACAGTACGAAAGGGGCCATCCGATAGCGATAATAGTTTTTTTGCAGGTGGAGGTACTTCGGACATTTGAAGGTCAACTCCATTTTTTTAAATGGATCGGTATGTTTTTTTTCTGTATCATGAAAGAGGAGCTTAAAACGAGTTCAACGACCTATAACATAAGTTCATTGAAGGTCATAGAAAGTACAGAAAGGCGTTTATCTTACTATAAACGTAGTAATTTTATTGACTACCGAAACTGTAAGTGCTATCGCTTTTCTGTACTTTCTATGACCTTCAATGACCTTATGTTATAGGTCGTTGAACTCGTTTTAAGCTCCTCTTTCATGATACAGAAAAAAAAACATACCGATCTATTTTAAAAAATGGAGTTGACCTTCAAATGTCCGAAGTACCTCCACCTGCAAAAAAACTATTATCGCTATCGGATGTCCCCTTTCGTACTGTGCAATTTCATTTCAGCAAATATTTCTGTGAACATTATAGTTTCGAAGATATCCAAGGTGCTAATAGTTATTGGACCACCCTGTATATGAACGTTTAATATGTTATTAATGCTTAAATTCCTAAAAAAATCATTTTCCACGAAGTTCATGTCCGTAAAACATGAACTAATAATTTACGAGGTGTTTGAATTGAACGAGCGTATATTTCCCTCTATTTGCCGTCAAAATATTTTGAGCTAGCAGTGGAAAAAGTAATTAATAATGCCAAGGATTGGGACCTTGCGTAACCGCGTGGTTACGCACGCGGTTCGAAACAAAAACTCTTCAACACAAACCATAAATGGAACATCATTGATAATGAATCCCATACTATGTTTAATTCATCTAATTATAACCTTTTTTGTAACGTTCCTTAATAAAAAAATATATTGTCAAATACATTCTAGGCCTTGTAGACATATATTTTGGAGTGTGTAGGGGAGAGTGGTCCTGAGTCGGCCCACTAAGCTTTTTGTCCGAAAACAGAAAGTAAATCGGATTTCATAGCGCGACTAAGTGTTTAGTTGCGTACAGCGATCGCTTGCCTACAATTCAATGTCATTTAGGAAGGTGTAGTGTGGCTTTTGGAGTCGCAATGCAGTGCGGAGTGAAAAAGTACATTTTGACCATTTCCCAAAATAGTGTTCCTGAGTCGGCACCCCCCTGGTCTTGAGCCGGTACCCCCATTTTTTTTCGCTCGAATACAGAAAAAAGCGCAGATTCTCTAAATTACGACAGGAAATGGACGAATTTGAACGATTTAGAAGAATAAAACATGCATTTTTTGTCCAATTTTATATGGAAACGTTTTTCGAGTACAATATTGAAAATAAAAAAATATGAATTTTGAATTGAATGAAAAAAAAAAATAATTGAAAAAGGGATGATCACTAGCTATCGTCGTCAGATTCGCAGTACGTGGGGCGTACTGAACTCTGTAGCGAACGCGAACGCAAGTGCAACCCACTTGTCGAGGGCTGCGAAGACTGGCGTTCTTATCGTCGTATTTTATCTTTTGTGTGTTGCGTTTGAAATTGCGTCCCATGACTATAGAGCAAAAACACCGAAAATGCAAAAAAAAATAACAGAAACAATACAAAAAAGCAACAAGATAAAAAAAATTGGTGCCGACTCAGGACCACCTGTTTGGTGCCGACTCAAGACAACACTGCGACTTTCTATCCGTTTCACGTGATTACGCACGCGAACAAATCCGAATGGAAAATCGATAAAACCAATACATTAGAACATTGAATAAAGAAAGCAATGCACTCACTCATTTCAAATTTTTGAAATATTTACATACCTGTAGCTGCTTCAGAATGAATGACGAAAATAAAATTATGTCACAAACGAAAAATATAAACGCGCTCACGCTGCGCAGAACAATCTAAACTGACAATTGTAAGCATAATTTACGTCAGTGTTTACCAACATGTCATACGACAAAATAATTGAGCCGACACGCACGGCATCTCTGAGGAACACCATGGTGCCGGCTCAACCCGCAGTGCCGACTGAGGACCACTCTCCCCTATGTATACGAGCATGTATGTGTACTGGCTACGTAAAACAGTACCAGTGCAGAAATTTGTTAGGGATGCCTAAGTTCCGATCAGATCCTGATCGGAATCCCTTTGGAACCCTCTTCGGCATCCAGATAGCGCGCACTACGTAGCACAAGGCGGAGACGTGGTGGCAAGAATTTGCAATACATAATTAAAATACGTCTTAAATAGATATTTTTTTTAGAAATCTGAATATTCGTACTTCGAACGATCTCCATTTAATTTAAATATAATTACTTAGAGTAAATAACCTATATCACTTTTCACCGGGAAATATAAGTCTTTCAAGGTTTTCAATTGTTTTTTTTTCGAAAACTCTTATTAAATGTAAAGAATTTTGTTCGAAATTCTGTTATAAAAATCTATAAGTTTTGACAGTTATACTGTAGCACCAATATTTACCATATCTTTTTCCGATCCTTGAATAAATGATTTCAGAAAATGCCCAGCGTCTTCAGCTGATACGGATCAGTATCTACTGGTGATTTTTACATTCATCCTTGGGATCCGATTCGATATCGAACTAGATCTTGTTCTAGAAATTTGGAATTCTAGCCTGGATCCTATGCAAAGTTTCTATTTGGATTCTGATTACCGTCCTTAATAGTTCCGGATTAGGACCCTGGCTGGAATTCGATTTGCGAGCGTTACATTTTGTTCCTGGATCCGATCCGATGTCCGACTGTATCCCAGGATCCTGTATTGAGAAACCAGGATCCTAGTCCGAATCGGACTGTATCCATGACAAACGGATAACGCCTATGTGTAACATAACGTTACACTTTCTAGCAGGGCGCTATCGGGTTGCCTTATCAGTGCCGTCAAAGGGCAGTCAGGCAACTTGAAAGCGTCCTGAATCGGACCCCATCGTAATTTCTACGTGAGAGTTAATGCATTCTAAATCAATCTCTCGGTGACATAAATTTCAATTGTCTATAAGCATTTTGATTTTAGTCTTGAAACTCGTTAAATCAAATTTTATCAGCTGTGAGTTCGAAATTATGTTCATCGGTGTAGCTGTGAATTCTTTTGATAGCTTTCTTTTTCGATTTTTCTTTCCATCTCTTTCTTGTGGAACGCAGTGAGTTACAGGCATGGTCCAGCAAGAAACGAAGTTTTTCGATCCATAGCGTAGTTGAATGAAGCAAGTTAACCTTTGGCGTAGTTATTATGAAGGAGATTGATCGATCTCGGTAATTGCCAATATGCTAGTCGCTTTATCTAGACCCCCCCCCCCCCCCCTATTATATGGCAGTAATGACAAGCGCGAGGGGTGGCATATCGAATTCGATTGCTTACAACTTAATATTGAATAGCTTAGATACATTTTACGATATTGTTTTCTCCTTCGGAAAGCTTCAATTGCGTCGAAAAAACTCTGTTTTTTATTCTGTAAGTTTTGATAATACTGTCAAAGTGTAGGTTTATAAACACCAATCCGATAATATTTATTGATGAGATTGCGGAGGAAAACATATTGATATTTCTTTTCATACATGCATCTTTGATAACAGTTATCTTAGCTATTGTTACCTTCATTTTCTCGCTGATACTCTTTTATGCTTCCATGACGGTTCCTCGCTTCATAAAAATGTAAATGATGCAGAAAATTCCCGATGTGCCAAGGAAAACGACATTATCAGTGTAAAATCGATGGCAGGTCTTACATATATATATACAACTTTATAGCACATAAAACTCTTGATATTTTCTATCAATTTCTGAGCTGGCGTCTCGTCAATGGTTGTTTTTTTTTCGAGAATGTATCGGCGTGCAATATTTCCCATCCTAAGAAATGGGAACATCGAAGACTGCTCGGAAAAAGCTAGGGTAAACCAACCAGTGAATGCACGTATAACGACACTGTAGGATTCAGATGGACTGTACAATGAAAATATTATCAAAATAATTTTTTAAATTGCTACAGCTAACAAAGCGACGGTAGTATGGAAGAATGTGCTATCTCAAATTGTAATAGAAGAACGTGCTATCCCAAATTGTGATAGAAGAACGTGCTATCTCAAATTATGAGAGAAGAACGTGTTATCTCAAATTGTGATAGAAGAACGTGCTATCTCATATTATGAGAGAAGAACGTGCTATCTCAAAGCGTGATAGAAGAACGTGCTATCTCAAATTGTGATAGAAGAACGTGCTATCTCGAATTGTGATAGAAGAACGTGCTATCTCGATCAGTCAACATATTTTCATTGATACAGCACTGGTATTTAGGGCACCTCAGTATACAGAGCACTTTTTCTGTTAGGTTATTTAATTTTATAATATGATTTAGCTCGATAATAGAAGAAAGTTAAGATATGTTTGAATAAACAACTTTTTTTAATCATCAATATATTTATTTATATGGAATTTTTAGAACCTACAGTAACTTTTTTTTAATCATCAATATAAATAAATATATTGATGATTAAAAAAAAGTTGTTTATTCAAACATATCTTAATTTTTATTATCGAGCTAAATCATAATCTATTATCGAGCTAAAACTTAATCTATTATTGAGCTAAATCATATTAGAAACTTTTTTTTAATCATCAATATATTTATTTATATGGAATTTATATGGGTTTGTATTCCATATAAATAAATATATTGATGATTAAAAAAAAGTTTCTAATATGATTTAGCTCAATAATAGATTATGATTTAGCTCGATAATAAACATTAAGATATGTTTGAATAAACAACTTTTTTTAATCATCAATATATTTATTTATATTGATGATTAAAATAAAGTTGTTTATTCAAACATATCTTAATTTTTTTCTATTATCGAGCTAAATCATATTCGAAAATTAAATAACCTAACAGAAAAAGTGCTCTGTATACTGAGGTGCCCCAAATACCAGTGCTGTATCAATGAAAATATGTTGACTGATCGAGATAGCACGTTCTTCTATCACAATTCGAGATAGCACGTTCTTCTATCACAATTTGAGATAGCACGTTCTTCTATCACAATTTGAGATAGCACGTTCTTCTCTCATAATATGAGATAGCACGTTCTTCTATCACAATTTGAGATAGCACGTTCTTCTATCACAATTTGAGATAGCATGTTCTTCTCTCATAATTTGAGATAGCACGTTCTTCTATCACAATTTGAGATAGCACGTTCTTCTATCACAATTTGAGATAGCACGTTCTTCTGTCACAATTTGGGATAGCACGTTCTTCTATCATAATTTGAGATAGCACGTTTTTCCATACTGCCGTCGAAATGTTAGCTAGGTTATGTGTATTAAAATGTCACCGGTACCGGGATGGCGGGGGTGAGAGGGGCAGCGATCCGACTTTATCCGAACATTACTACAATCATGGCGGACTCAATCATTTAACTAGCCAAGTTGAAGTATAAATTTTATCTTTTACGATATTTTTAAAGCATTTTATTACATTCACGTGATAAAAATATTTTCAATGCGAGTGTTTATTAATTTTATTAGAAATTTAGACTCAAATTTAATCAATATAAATTAGTTGTCAACTTGACTAGTCATATGGCGGCCGAACTAGTTTAATATAAAAAAAAATGTCGACGTTCATGCATTTTTCATGCTCCTCGACGGTAACCTTCCCTTAAGGCATTCAGATCTCACGGGATATGGTATTCTAGCACAGTACTGTATTTTATAGCAAGCGACAGGCCCGAATAATTAATTATTTCTTTTCACGAATCTCGAAGTCTGAAATATTTCGGGACATGAAGTATTCAATAACATTTTCACCGAAATATTCGGCGTCTGCTCGGCGCGAAAACCCTCTGAGCGATCAATATCATGTTTAAAGAGTGGCGAGGGGAAGTAGAAAAGCGACTGTTCTACATGCACAAATATGCATCAGCCTTTCGACCTCGTTACAATAAATTATCATATGACGAATGTGCACTATCTCCGTTGTAAAAAAATAAATCCGTTATGAAAAACATACAATTTTTTGCTATATCTTTCAGGGAGATATTTTCGTATTTGTTGCGACGCTCATTCCGGGAATGGCTAAACTTCACATTACTGATATCTCCAGCCCTTATAAATATGCATTGCTTGCAAAAAATGGTAGCATAGAATTATTTTTTTTTTCACTGAATGAATCATTATCGTGCCGAAAATAGCAGAATTTGACAGTATGCACAAATGGGATTTTTTTTTTCAACGACACCGTTTGTACCGTGAAGCAATTCGAATTTTTCACTTCAACTCGCACTGCGAGATATGGTATTTTCAACCATATTTTATATTCCCCTCAGGGGACTATAATGTTTTATAGTCATGGTTACTGCCCGAAATATAGTACTGCTTATTGATATTTTAGCAGTTGCGTAAATTATGTACACATGTTAACCGCAACCAACAATCTTACAAGCATGATTGTTCAATGCTATAAAATATATTGGGTTTATGAATAATTCCGTAGCGAAATTCCGATAGATGTCGTTCGCAGTTGTTTCTGCGCTCGCACATGCATCAACCATAGGGTAGAGCCATCAAAGAGTGCGCGCTACCAAAGAGTACGGCAGTGCTTTCAATTGTTTTGATTTTTCTTGTGTTGGCAACACCACCTAACCTTTCAGTGGCATATGTCGTGTCAATGTGGTGGACAACAACTCGCTTCGTCAAGGTATTTATTTCCAATTTTATGACTTTCTGATCACCTCCGATGCAGGTGAAATTTTGCACAGATCTTTTTGTTAATGTTTATCACTGCTTAAGGCCGTCTTCTAGTTTAGAATTTTGAAAAAATCGATTTTTTTTGCATATTTTCAATGTTTAGTATTTCAAGAATATACCCTCCAAAGGAAATTTGGAAATTCCAAATATTAACGGAGTTACAGCTGTAATTAGTGAGGTGGCAACTTAACCGGCGCTGCCGGACCGAATCGAACAATAGACGGTTCCGTCTGCTCGACTACCTGAGGCCCTACCCTTCGTGATATTCACATCAAAAGACTTCGATTTTGAAGAAGAAGGAGTATTTTATGGAACTGGAATCGCCGATTAACGAAATGTAAGTATATGTACCGTTATATGACTTAGACTGCCTGAAACTGTACTCGAATCTTTAAACGCGTTTTTCTCGAAACTATTTTTTCGAGACGGTTGACATGATATCTCAAGTTGTAATGAACCGATTTACTTGAAATTTTTTGTTGACCTTCTCTATACACCCCTCTATCGCCCCTACCAGATTTATCGAGAAATTTTGTTACTAGTTATTTAAAAAAAATCAACAATCGTGAAAAAAACGGCAAAAAATAACCTTTTTTTTTTAAACAGCCGCCATTTTGCGATATTTTTTTTGCCTGAAGTAAGGGCTATAATGACATCCTTACTAATTAAGAGTCTATTTTATTTATTTTTTCAGATGACCAGGAGGGTTGGAATCATGTCAACCAGGAGAGGCCGTCTTTTTTTCCATCCCCACTTTACCAGCCTGCATCTACCAGAATTATGGATTTTTTTTTTCGCCAATTTCTTAATACAATGTCAAAGGATGACTAAATATGTAGTAAAAAGATAGATACGGAAATATTTTTGGTTTTTTTTTAATCGCATGTCGAAAAATCCCCAAATTTTGGCCCTCTAGACTAGAAGACGGCCTTAAACAGGTTTTTCTCGCGCATCGTAATAGTTTTCGATGCGCCAGAAATTATGGTAAAGATTACCATAATTTTTTTGCGAATACTTACCGTTCGTAAGATGTAACAAGTTGTAGGCGGCAAATGTTAATGTTAACCATAAATAGTACAACCTTGAATAGAATAGTAGAAGTTAAATCGGAATAAAACTAAACGTACGGTATACTGCACTAGTATTTGTATGCCGATTTTGTGATAGCCGTCAATTAACCATATCTATATTGTTAAGCTTTTTACAATAGCGAAAAGTTATTTCGGGGATAATAGATATTCAAACACGGCACCAGAATCGCATGTTTAGATATACTTTTAGCTTATAATGATCGGGATCTACCATTCCGGGTAGAAATCTTGTTCCGGCTACGAGAAGGCCCGGATCATGGGTCCTGACTTCTTTTTCTGGCCTTGATCGGGAATTTTCATCAAACCCTGATCAGTTTTCAAATGCAATCCCTGATTTCGGCCTGGACAGGGTGAAAAATCAAGGCCTCACCAGGGTGTAACATCAAAGCCTGATCAAGGGTATCTTATTAAATCCTGGAATAAAAAATATCACTCATATATTCGGAATACATAGAAGGAATTTTAATCAATATGTAATTGTAGTCGAAGAATAGTCCGTACATTAAAAAGAAATGTCACGTGGCTAAATTCAGCTTTGTTTTGATAATTCATAGAGTGATGATTCATAGATCATTGGGACAGCGCTCGTCGCAGACATTTTTCTAATTTAATTTCGACATGGATAAGAAGCTGGGGCTTTCCATACGCCGGCGAATCGATACTCGACGTTGGTACGAGGATGAGACGAATCCGTTTGGTGCACATACAAATATTCGCGGTTCTGCCACTGCTTCTGCGATAGGAAACTTCAACAGAAAGATTTTTGCTATGAGATCTCAAGGTATTCCTTCCACGAGACTGAATATTTAATAATTAACTGATTTTTATCTACAATTAAGTGAAAATATATGCCCGTATACATTTTTACTTACTTACTTTTTCTCTCTTTGTGCATCTCCTCTCTGGATCAAATCCTAAAGTCTGCGCAGACGAAGTTTCGGGCAAAAGCTAGTAGCTAAGAAATGTAACGAAAAGTTCTCAAATTGCTTGGAACATGGGCGCACAGGCCTTGATGCGGGGCACCCACCGTCGTCTGCTAGGCGCATTATCTAGAGAATAGGAGCCAAGAAGGAACGAAATATACGCATTTTTGGTTAAACGTACATTTTTTGGTTAAATATAGCCTTACCAACGAACTTCCCCTTCCAGCGAAGTCGATCTTTAGAAAAGGATTCCATATTTGAAATAAAATTAATGCTACAGACATAACATAAACATTACGTAAACACAGCGAAATTGCTGCTAACCCACTGTAAGCTTGCGCGCACTTCACTTCTGCAATATTGCCAAGTTTCACGCTTCAAATGATAAATAACCACATAAATATTGGGAGTACAAATTAATTCGGTCCGTTTTTTTGTGGTAAAAAATCGATTTATTTCAAAATAAAAGGTATGAATAGATTAAACAAAGTATTGTCCATCGCTGCCTACGACTTTTTCCCACCTCTCAGGCAATTTTCGAATTTCATCTCGAACAAAAAGTCTCGTCTTTTGAGGCGATCCAAGTTTTGAGCCCATTTTCGATTTCTGCGAAAGAAGTGAAGCGGTGAGCTGCTAAATCCTGCTGCATCCGTCGGAACAACCAGTAATCAGAAGGAGCAATGTCCGGAGAATACGGCGGGTGCGGTAAAATATCCCATTTGAGCGTTTCCAAAGATTTTTTTACGACTTTTGCGACATGAGGCCGAGCGTTGTCATGCAGAAGAATAACTTTGTCATGTCTTTGCTCGTAATCTGGCCGTTTTTCTCGTAATGCACGGCTCAAACGAATCAATTGTAGTCTATACCGATCGCCCGTAATGGAATCGCCAGGTTGTAGCAGCTCATAGTACACAACACCCTTTTGGTCCCACCAGATACACAGCATGACCTTCGAACCATGGATATTCGGCTTTGGTGTTGATGTTGAGGTCGATGGCAACGATTTACCGGGCAAAGCGTAGTGTTTTTTCTTCTTGGGGTTATCGTAGAATATCCATTTCTCATCCCCAGTCACAATCCTATGTAAAAAAACCCCTTTCTTTTTTGCCTTTGAATCAGCTGCTCACAAGAGAAAAATCGCCTTTCAACGTCTCGCAATTTCAGTTCATGAGGCCTCCAATTTCCTTGTTTTGAATCAATCCCATGGATTTTAGTCGTACGGAAACTGCTTGTTGAGTCACTCCCAATGAATCTGTAAGCTCTTCTTGCGTTTGACTCGGATCTTCATCGCGTAATGCGTCCAATTCATTGTCTTCAAATTGTTTTGGCTCTCCAGGGCGAGGCTTGTCTTCAACGCTGAAATCACCGTTCTTAAAGCGTCGAAACCATTCCCTACATGATTTATCAATTGGAGCATCATCACCATAAACTTCAACAAGCATTCGATGCGCTTCAGCTGCACTTTTCTTCCAATTAAAGCAGAAAAGTAAAACTTCCCGCAAATGCTGCTTAGTTAACACAAAATTTGACATATTCAACACAGTAAAAAACAAGGTTTTTAATGGAACTCAAAGCGATATAAACTGAATGTTTTTGGCAGATGTCGAACCTCTCTGAAACCACCGAAATCAGCTGTCACTATGAAACATTCATAACAGCCAGAGCCATCTCTTGAAAACGGACCGAATTAATTTGTACACCCAATAGTTTAGTAATCATATAAACTTTGAGAATGCTCCATGAAGTGAAATACACTGCAGCTTCTCTAATCGGCACAGTGGCGGGATCGGCTTCGCATCACACTTGCAAACATAGAGGCTGCACACCATCTACGCAAGCCGACTCTGCGCAATTGACGTAGCAGATATCAGTACCCCTCTAATCCCACTCTTGTTGTCTAGCAAGAAGACTAGAGACGAGAAGAACGAACTCGGGTGGTGGGTGTAGGCTCGCATATGGCAGGATCAAGACGGCGCTGCTAACCGATATACACCTGCGTAATGCGGTACTGCGCACTCAAATAATACTTGTCTCCCCGCCCAAGGTCGTCACATGAACCAACATTAGCGTAACCTCGGAAAATTCTCACAACAAGTGGTTGCCATGTAGAGAGAGTCTTTATGGTGGTCGCTGGATTTTTCAAGTTACACAACGCCTAGAACTTGCTGTATTATTAACTGCCACAATAAATCCAATAGCGACTGTGATCAGCGGAAGTTGTTCTTGATCCCAAAGGTAAGTGCATCTGCCGATCAAGGTGAAAAAAATTGCATATAAAATATCGTTTTGAAATCGTTAAGTTGACAAGGTGTATTATTTTCCGGGTGAAGTGCCACGACACAAATGGTTTGATATAATTTCCCCATACCTCCGAAAAGAAAAGTCGTAAACTTCTTTACGTATGTGATTTACGTTTTAAAGACGACGATATTCTTCGGAATATGTCTTTTGCAAGTAGCTTTCAGTAATGTATCTTCTGTTGGATTCGATTTTTTTTTGTAATCCACCATGGTTAAAGAAATCCTTCTGATTCCAGCAACCTACGCATTGCAAAAATGTTTTCAGTCAAATTGTACAATATAAATATCTTTCATTATTTTGTTCTACGAGTAAGAATTCACAACGTAATTCCCATATCGTGCGTTTCTCATTGCCCAATAAACTAATATTTTATTCATGAGAACTTGATCTCCCTAACAATTTGCGTATAAATTGACAGTATGCCTCACGGAGCTAGAAAGAGAATGAATGTAGAGATGTGCAGTACCGCATTGCGCAGGTACATGGTGGGTAGCAGCGACACGCCAGTATCCAACCATATATTGGCCCATCTCAAACTACAGGCTTGGATATGAGTTCGGTCTCCTGGTTCTAGTCTTCTTGTTTAGCATGATTCGAGCCTGACGGTAGGGCCTGGCGCTTCTCCCACCATGCGCTACGCCGATCGATATTCGGCACCTAGTGGGGGCTGATTTGATTTATGGAGGTGCCGTTCGGAAAGGTTGCAGTGTAGCACAATTTTATTCATTTGGAAGTACTACTATAGATTTATATATTGGGATGTTGAATAAGCCCTCGCTGTTTTTTCGTGACAGTTAATGCTTCATCTTTTAAATTAGTAAAACATATGTCACTGAAAGTATTGCCCATCACTAGCCACTACATTTTCTCATCTTTCTGGCAGCATTTTATTTCGACGTCAGAAAAACGTCACGTCTTTTGAGGCTATCCAAGATCGACCCTTTTTTTTGTCATCTTTATAAGAATAGAAGTGCTGCTTAGCCAGGCCATGTGCCATCGGTCGGAACAAGTGATAATCGAAAGGGGCAATGTCTGGTGAATACGGCGGGTGGGGTTGGATTTCCCATTCAAGCGTTTTCAAGTAGGTTTTTACCGGTTTTGCAACGTGTAACCGAGCATTGTCATGCTGCAAAATCACTGTGTCGTGTCTCTACTCGTATAGTGGTCGTTTTTCCGTCAATGGTCGGCTCAAACGCATCAATCGTAGTCGATAGCGATCTCCTGTGATGGCTTCGTTCGGTTTGAGCCGCTCATAATAAACTACACACATCTGATCCCACCAAGTGCAGAGCAGAAGCTTGGAAACATGGATATTTGGCTTTGCCGACGAGGTTGATGCATGGCCGGGCTTACCCCGCGATTTTTTCTGCCCGTCACAAGACGATGCAAAAAAACCTTTCCTTTTCTGCCGTTCAAGCAGCTGTTCACACGTGAAAAGACGCCGTTCGACGTCTCTCGGCTTCAACTTGTACGGTACCCAATGTCCTTGCTTTCCAATTATTCCTAATGCTATCAAACGTTTTAAAACTGTTGTGTGATCAACTTCTAATGATTCTGCAAGTTCAACTTACATCTGACATGAGTCTTCATGAAGTAATGCTTCCAATTCTTCACCTTCAAACTTTTTTGGTGCGCCAGAGTGTTCTTTATCTTCAACATCAAAATCATTATTTTTGAAGCGTGTAAACCAATCTCTGCATGTTGTTTCCGACAGATCATGATCACCGTAAGTCTCAACAAGGATTCTGGGTGTTTCAGCTGCAGATTTTTAAAAAATAAAGTGGTGCAGTAAAATTCCCCGGAAATTCATTTTTTTGACACGAAATTTGACATGTTTAACACTATGAAAAAAAAAACGTCGTTTACACTTCGACGAAACGACATACACTGTATTTCAAGCTTACTTATAGTACTTCTTTATAGATGCGTTACTATCTTAAACTTCACGCAGGCAGTTCTGGTAACGCCATCTGTTGGAAAACAGCGAGAAATTATTCAATGTCCCAATACATTTTTTATGCTACGAGATATGCGGTGGCCCTGTGTATAAGCATAGAGACTCCGTCCGCCCTGCGCGCCCCTCGAAGTTCAAACAGAACTTACTTAACAAACGCGTAATTTGTGAAAGGAATAATGTGACTCAACCACGATTGTAAACAGTCGATAAAATATAAACACTAGCACGTGTATTTTTTTATTCCAGTACTCAATATGATATTATACATCTTTAAGTATAAATTTCTAGCAGCATCGCCGTTAACCTCATAAGAATTAATTTTCTCATACCTTCCTACTAATTTGGTTGTATATTGTAGATTATTTTGTCAAAATTAGATGCTCAGGTTTCGGTAAAAACACTATCGTTTTTACTAAAACAATATAAAAATAATCGGGCAAGTAAGAATACTATAAAAATAATAATAGCTAAAAAGACGTTCTGTAAATAGTCTAAAAATATGCGAACCCGAATTTCAGTAGACTCGTTTGAGCACTTGAGATTGAGAGAGGAAGCAAAATGATCACTGTCGAAAATTAAAGCCATTTCTATTTGGCGCTAAATATCCCATACATTTAAACTACTTGATGTTAAATACAGGCTTTTGGCTGCTGTGAATAGGGGTTGAAAGGAGCGTGTAAGCTGCTAATGAAGAACCGACTGTAAAAAGACCTTTCGCATCTCTCTCACCCTTGAATTCTCTGCGTCATCCGTTTTACCGTTCTCCCGATTTAGCAAGGAGTTCGCAAAACACCTTAATACCTCGGTCTACTCCAACTTGAGTACCTCGCACTCAACCACCCTACCTGCACCGTTTCTCGTACGCCCGATACATACATACACATTCACAGACATTCCCTTTGTCCACCAAATAGGATTATGGGATACCGAGAGTCTGATGCTATGTGATGTATCCTTGAATACTTCGAAAACACCCTAAATGTTTTCTACTCTCTTGCAATGAAGGCCGAGTTTTTACTCAGCGTGAGATCATTATGTATAGTCAAAATTACACGATGATATAAATATGGAGAAAAAGAAGCTAGAACTGAAAGTGAAAATAGTACAATTGCAGACAAAAATACAGGGTGTCCAATAGAAAGTTGCTGAAACTAATCGGCTGTCATTTCAAAATACGTGCACAGAATCAGAAAAGCCAAATTGCTTTAAATAGAGGAAACTCTGCAGTTTTAAACGCACATAAATAAAACCCAGTCAAATATTTTTTATGTCAATTTATTACATCTTATAAAAATAACGAAAAAGTACAGTGATTGATGATAGATATTTTCGAAGTGCGAACCGTTAGATTGTGCACAAAAATTAATTCTCTTTTGAAAACTGTGAAAAACTATGTCCAACATATCGTTCGTAATGCTGCGAACCACTTCCTGGATGGCCACGATCAGTTCTTCTACTGTGCTGGGGTTTTTAGCGTAACAATGATCTTTAATGTAACCCCACAAGAAAAAATCACAAGGGTTCAGGTCCGGTGAGTACGGAGGCCATTCTAGTCCGCCTTAAGCAAATTTAGGGTACCCCAGACCGATTACTCGAGTCCCATATACGCGATGAATAGCTTCAAACACCTCATGAGTCTGGTGCGGCGTCGCTCCATCTTGCATGAAGTAAACATTTTTAACCAGTCCCCTCTTTTTTGCATAAGGGAAGAATTTCGTTTTCAAAAGCTGTTTGTAACTCTCTCCTGTTACCGTAGATCCCAAGAATTGCAAATAAATTCCTTTTACTGAAATCGCTGCCCATGCCGTTACTTTCTGTGGATGAAGGGACTTCGCTAGCGATATGTTGGGATTTTCCGTTCCCCAAAACCGGTAATTTTGCTTGTTTACGTACCCATTCATCCAAAAATGTGCTTCATCGGAATAAATAATCATTTTCTCATTAAGTTCTTCGGCTTCAAACATTCCCGTAATAGTGTTACAAAATTCGATGCGTTTCGTCATGGCATGTTCAGTTAACAATTGATGAGTGTCTATTTTATACGGATAAAACTTTAAAAAATATTTCAAAATGTTGTGTAATGATGATTTGGTTATTTTTAATGCTTGAGCAGCTTTCCGAATCGAATCATTTGGATTTTGTTTGAAATAATTCTCAACTTCGTTGGGTGTAGTCACCGTAACAGATGGACCTGGCAACTCGTGCCTACGGTCCTGGAGTGTATCATACTCCACGAAGTTATCGATTATCCTACAAAAATTAACGTAAAATTACTTCAATGCAGTTTAATTGAATTGAAACACAAGTTGTGTGATAGATGAATATGAATAAATATTAAATTCTTACCTTTTCAGAGTGTTTTCGCTGGCAACTCTATGAGTTCCAAACTTAGTACGAAACCCTCTATACGCATTACTATAAATTTTTCCCCTCGAGAAGAAGCACTCAATAAGATATACTTTTTCTTCCGTGGCGAGCTCACTCATTTTGACGCGCGCGTACTTGCTTCAACCACGGCTGGAATAAAACTGCGGGGCCTCAGGTATGCGCCTTAGAAAAAGGGACCCCTATTGAATTCATGGTGGGAAGAGACTCTTATTTAGTTTTAGCAACTTCCTATTGGACACCCTGTACGTAAACATATAAGGTGTGTAAATAAAATATTGAGACTGTCAACGTAGGGTTAGATCTGGCACACTTGGGACGCGGGACTTGAAGGGACGACAGTTGAATTTGTGATAAGCCTTCAGTAAGAGTTTGAACTCGCTAGAGTCATTTGGTTGTCCGTAGAGATTATTTCGAGAAAACCATTTTTTTCTAGTGCGTTCTAAATATGGGTGACATCAATTTCGAGCAACGGTGTGACATCAGGCACGGTCTTACATACAGGTCTGGAAACTCGATGAAATTTCGGTGGTGGGGGTTACTCGACTATTGAAGCCGAAATCGTGGTGTCGCTAGTATCGATGCGTGTTGTTTTGATAGTGAACACACAACCTGTGTATTGTATGATTCCACGTACATTGTTACCGAGTGCAGTCAGTCGAGTCCTGTCAAAAATATAATCAAAATATAATCAATCGTTGTTGTGCGCGTAGATTAAGTTAACGCTCGAAGACGTACCAACAGGTTATACGTTTACTGTAACCATGCATTTACTAATTCCATGCAAAGAACATGCCTCGGATATTTTGTCATACGCAATCGTTTACTATATTAGGTTGCGCATGAGGCAAAACGCCCTTCAAGAAAACAGGAAATTGAAGAAAAAAATGGTTGTTAAAAAAATTGTCTAAATTGAAAAACGAATAAAGTGTTGGTTCTCCCGCTATTTTGTACATTGTTTAAGATTTTTGTACCAGCACAACGGCAATTAATCGGTTGAATTTTAAGGGATAAATAATTGTTATTATAAGATTGGTCCACTCGAAATTATGTTTGGGTTCGAAATATAAGGTGCTATCTCCATATTTATTGACAACAAAAATAACAGTCGATGGACACGTATGCATAAAAATAATTGCGAGCAGTAACTCCAATAATTCGTGCCATTTACAATTTATCAAAATGCGCGTCCCTTTTCTGCACCCATTTATACATTGACGAATGTATTTTATACATAAGAGAATTAAATTGATTTATCCTCAAGAGACTAGTTTGGATTACAATGGTAGGATCAATGGAAAATTTTCCAATTGATTACTGGATTTTTTTTTAGATTTATAGTCATCACGTTTTGAGTTTGTTTTTCTATCTGCATCGAAATATTGTTACTTTTCCAATAGCTTGTAGAAAAATGTGATTCTTAGGTTAGACTCTAACGCGAATGCGAGATTATTGTTGTCTCTGTCGCACACCTCTAGCGTCGACCCCTCGATTGCAACGCCTCTAGCGTCTGTATGTAAGACCGTGCTATCAGGTTTTGCTTTAGACTTGGGCACAGTGCAACGAAAACTGTTGCAAAACTTCGGCAGGCCTACGGAGAAAGTGTTTTGTCAAGGGTCCAGGTTTTTCAGTGGTTTAAGGCATTTTCAGAAGGAAGAGAGTCGATTGAAGATGAACTACGCAGCGGAAGGCCTTCTCATCTTCAAGAACCGATGAAAATGTCGATAGAATCCGGGATCTTGTGCGTTCAGATCGTCGCTTGACAGTCAGAATGATCGGTGAAGAGTTGAATTTGCGTGGGAGGGTAATGTACGTGATACCAAATATAAAAAACAACTGGGTATTGCATGACGACAATGCGTCTTGTCACACAGCAATTTCATTTAACACTGTTCCAATAAATAGTGCGTTCATTGGAACAACGCGGGATCAAACGTGTCAAAATATGCGACCAGAATTCGAAGTCTCAAATGTATTGAAATAACACATTTCTTTTTCACATTGCGCACACACGCACGTACGCACATGGCTGCATTCATTTTTATAAGGCACCGCCGAGGTAATTTTAAAGGCCCTGGTGATTTTTTCTTCAATGGCCCTCGGTAACAAAGTGTGATCGGCCACTGATGGCCCATGTGTGGCTTCCAGTCTGGGGCCTTAATGAAGTTGGGGAAAATTAAGATGGGCTCGATCGAAGCCCGAATTCAATTACCGCGCGGGAAAAGATTATAAAATTAACGTCTGCCGGGGTGTTGCGTTGTCAGTTGACAGGGCTTCAAAAATGTGTTTAAAAAAGCAGACCATGCGCCGATGTCTGGCTCTGAGGCTGATTTCCAAAACTCTTCTAAAACTAAAGAAAGTCCATGAGGCAGAGGTTCTAATCACGTATTTTCCAAAGGCAGACCATTTGAATGATTTGAATGATTCAAGAGGCTCGCGCGGAGTATCTAGTATTCAATTCTACGTCTATGAAATACCAACTGCTTAGTTGCCAATGAAACTAATTAATGTTCAATATAACCGATTGGTAGAAGTGATTTTCGAAATTCATCGTACAATTCAATATCAGTGATCTATACGTATGCCAATATTTTTTGCCTATTCAGAGGCCATAGCTGACCAAATGGACGAAGCCGCGAACATTATTTTTCTTGCTAGGGGAAATTATTTGCTAGAGTTTTTTTTACATGTTTACAACTACTTGCCGTGATAACACAGAGTTCTGGACGTCTGTTTTGAGTTTTTTTTCAGGATAGAAGCAATGTTATTAATGCCGTAGATCGAAAGGCAAGCGTGAGCACATAATAAAGTACCACTCCTCTTTTTTTTTTACAAATTTGGAGCGCTATAATCTGAAAACGCAGCAGTGCCCGACTCTAATTTTTGGCCTAATTAGTTCGTATCTATGTTAACGTTCTTCTAATGCATCGTATCTATGTTAACGTTCTTCTAATGCTAGATCCCTTTTTTTCTTTCTCTCACCCTACATTTGATAGGGGGGCAGCAAGGGACCATTTGAGTGTAACATTTTTTGAAAGTGGTTTTTTTTTTGTTGGCATTATCCAAAAATATGGACTTTCATAAACTTGCAGTTAAATTTTAGTCGCGAAATTTGAATTATTTCGGTCGCCACAGTCTTTCTTAGAAAAAGGGATTCGACTAGCTGTGTGAGACCTGGCGCTGGTAAACGACGTTTTCTCGAAACTAATGCAGAGCGCAATTAAACCTGCGAAACCCTAGATGGGTCTACTTCGAGCACTTCCGCAGAATCTACTGGCCCTTCTTTCGGCCTACTGTAGGCGCACTGTAGACTCTCTGGACCTTCCATTCAGCCTACTGTAGGTGCACTGTAGACACTCCGGACTCTCCCTTTGGCGGAAACGTATTTATTTCCTCATTGAACGGGTTACCGATTAGGCCACAATGGAGTGTTGATGGAGGATATCGAGTTTGGGCTCAAAGCAGGTTAGGTGAGGTCGAGGCAACGGACTTGAGGTCAAAAGCAGGTCAAGGAAGCGTGTGTTCTACACGTTTCACTGAAACTGGGGGTCGAAAGAAGGTTTGGGAGGACTAACAGAGGCTACACTGGACCAAATGGAGGCCTCTTCATGGCACTGGACCAAATGGAGGCCTCTTCATGGCACTGGACTCGACAAATGGGGTTTGGTAGGTTCAACGGAGGCTAGCGGCTTGTTCATTACAAAAGAAACGGGTTTCTGCGAGTGCTCAGAGGAGGCTATAAATTTTGACTCAAGTATACACGATGAGAATTTTTTTTATTTTCTGATCGAGCAAGTAAGTTTATAGATTTGGTTTGGCGATGTTTAGACATTTATCGTTTGTTGTGCTTGATGCGAAGCTAATTGATATTTTTAGCCCCTCGACACGGGTATACATTTTTCGTTGTCTCCGAGCAATGAAAATTTAATAAATTTCTGATTTTTCAGTAGCTTAATATAAATATTTTTCCTTATCTGCGCTCGCTACAAGAGAATTCCATATTTTTTATATGAGATTTCCATATGATATAGCAGGATATCATATTTTTGATATGAGAATTCCATGTGAGATCTTCGGATTGAGCGGACGAAAAATAAACCTAAAGAAAATCGATACGAAAACATTCCATAACATTGGAAGTTTTCGTATCGATTTCGCGGAGAAGGCGGTTTCGCGTGACGTCGATTAAAAATTTAAAAAACTGTATAATTACTGTAAAACTTACTGTATCATTACTGTAAAAGAGTACGCGGCATGAATACGTCAGTGGCGTCGAAATCGTCAGTTAAATTATTCAAACTATTTCTACATCTTCCAAATTGATGTTTTCTCGTGCTTCGAAACTACTACGTTTGCTCGGAGAGTAAAACCACCCCCTCCTGTGTCCTTTTCATTCGCGGTCTTACGTCACCCCTTAAAAACGTTTCCCTGCCGATAAAAAAATACGTTTTAATAGATTTTAATTCTCTACTACATGCATCGATAAAATCTAAGGTGGACACCGAAGTGATGTTCCTTGTAAATGATAAATTCAAGATGAAGATCGCATTGTATAAGAATAATTCATAAAATAGCGGCAATGGCGTGGGTGTCGCCGTGCTAAAAGAGACTGAGCTTGTGGTGGCCATGTTGATACTGTGAGTAGGGTGGCTTTAGTCAGCTTCTTGTTCAAACCATTCTATCAATATAGAAATTCAATGCTCACTAACGAAAGAGTATGTTTCGATGATCCCTCAATTACAAAGTTGTTTAAAAAATGACAAAGCTATCTCGGGCATTAAAAAAAGTAATTGTCCCAGATCACAACTGAATGCATTGCAAATATAAAAGAGTCTGATGAGCTAACAACTGTAAATTTCATCGAATTAGTAAAAATACGGAAGTACTATAAATCGAATAAAAAGTAGATATATTTTTTATAGTACATCTTTTATTATACGTAAAAGATTGTACAAAAGATATATATAATTTTCTATTTCTTTTCTATTTAATTAATTTGGGTTTAACGTAATGTTTAAAAACATCATTGTACTTATGAGGTCAAAAAATTAGTTCGCCATCATTGGTTATTGCTTATTCGTGTCTAAATTGTGTTTAGAATTTTACAGCATTAACGAAAAATCGAACAGATTAAATCTACTAAAAAAAAATTGTTAAAGAATTCAAGCATCGCCCAAAAATTTGAACTTTATAATAAAAAGTATTTATTCGTCAGCTTGGCATTTTTTGCGCTGAACGTTTTTCACCGTCTAACTAACCTGTCGCCTTAGCGATAGTCAGTCCTGTCAATGGCAGAGACTGCCGACTGTTGCGGAATCTGTTGCTTGATTTTTCTTGAATAAAATTGCAACATATTTAGTTACAAAAATGACAACTATTAATATCATTTATCAGCTTAGAAATATTTTTCAACAATATTATTATATAAGTCGGAAATTGGCAAATAATATTCGTATTTTCATCTTCACGCTTGCAGCCAAGGAACTTTGTCGAAACTCCTTAACCTGAAGTCGCTCTGAATGTCAATGTTTGATCATTGTTTAAGGGGTTACGTGGGTGTGAAAATTTCAAAAAATCCATTTTTTTATATTTTATTATCTGATAGTACAATATGTCTAGAATATCTCCCAAAGTTTTGAGTCAATCGGATTAAATTTTAGGAGAGAGAGAGAGAGAGAGAGAGAGAGAGAGAGAGAGAGAGAGAGAGAGAGAGAGAGAGAGAGAGTCTTTGGGAATTCCCCCCGTTGGGAAAGACCAGCTAGGAGCGACGCACGTATACGCATTTTTCTCAAAACACTATTTTTGAAGTCGGTGGACACGATTTCTCAAAAACTAATGCACCGATCTTATTGCAATTTTGCACACTTCTTCAAAATAGCATTGACTAGTGATTGAACGAAGTTTTTTTTTTTTCGATTACAACTAATTTTACAAGATTATATGTAGTGTAAATTGTACCAAAAATTGAACTATTTTGCATACGACTCTGCCAAAAATACAAATGTCAATTTTTTTTAAAATCCTTCATTCAATCATGAGCTATAATTACCTACCCGACTAGAAAATGACGTTGGGTTTTTGTACAGTTCATTGCTGGGTCAACCCAATTCCTTGTTGGGTCATTATCGGGCTTCCCTATCAGGTTCTTATAGGGTGTGTAACGATCTTCTAGGGTTTTCTTTGGGTTCTGTCAGGTTTTGCCTCGGGTAAGCCCAATTTTTTGTTGGGTTCTTATCGGGCTACCCTAACCGGTCCTACCATTAACCCACTGAAATCAGTAGCGTTGCATGGATTTGGGTTGGGAATTTTTTAGAACGTTATAAAAATTTGTTCCATGTAAAGTCGTATTCACGCACTTTATAAGATTTTCTCTGATGCCAAAATATACAAATTCACCCCTTCTGTCGATGCCGAGTTGTTCGATGACGCGGTTCGTTTTATTCGTACCTAAGAATGTTTTTATACTCTTCGGTAAATTCGGATAGTCCTGTTTTCTTAAAATATTGAGCAACAGTTGTAAGCGCGAGTGGGGGATTGCTGGGGTTCGCAGAGCCCAAATTTTGATATTTTCGAGTGTGTCGAATTCTCCATTTTCACTCGCTGCTTCTTCATCGTCATCATCTTCATGATGCCCAACATTATCATCGTCGAAAAAGTTATCTTCATCACTGTTTTCCACTACTACACGATTAAATTCCTCTCTTGGCTGTTCTTCGGTTTGTTCATTGTCACTGTGCCTAGCCCCAAAATCTTCCGGTCTTTCATCATTCAACTGTTCTTCAGTCTCCCAATTAGACGTTTCAATTGATAAGCGATTGTTTTTTGCTGATAAAACGCGAAGGGCACGATGTTTTCTTACTCGTAATCGAGTTAATTCTTTGTTTTGCCTGGCTCTCAACATTTTATGCGTACACCGATTCTCTCTCTTCCTCTATATATATGCCGTTACAAGTTTTTATCCCCACCTCCTCCAATCCACAGATAGGTAAGATACAATTTTAAGGTATTGTTTACTTTTAAAACAAAATACCGCACAACAAAATAAAATGAAAAATTAAGTTCCGAATAAAAATGAAAAAAATTCCGAATAAAAAAATAAGAAAAGTTCTACAATGAAAAAAAAAATCTCATAAGATCCACTTATTATTGCAGTATATATCAAAAATGTATTTGTATATCTATTTATTATTGCGAAGTATAAGGTTTATATGTTCACCTATGACTCATGTGGTTACCCCTAAATAAACATTGTTGGGACCTTACATCATTACCTTATCCAAACCCCAGATGGGATAACCCTGTTAAAACGTTATAAGGACGTTGTCGGTACTTCCCATCGCAGGGTTGTCCCAATACAATCTTTATCAGGACCTTGAGAGGCATTCCCTATTTAGGGTTCACCTGAAAAGGTCCTTATGCCGTATAGGGTTGTCCCTATGAAAATTTCTAGTCGGGTACTAATAGAAAAAAATTGGTTTTTTAATTTCAGATAAAGCTATCATGAGTTATCTCGACCACCACGAGGACACTTTTTTTAGGGGTCTCCGGAAACCAGGTCCCACCGGCTGAATTTCGCAAATTTTTGGATGAAGTTTAAAAAAAAAAATATTGTTGAAATATTGCTCTTTTATGTGCTTAACATGTTGAATAAAATATTTTATATATTATATATAAAAAAAATTGAGAAAATATGTTTTTTTTGGCTTCGAAACCCACGTAACCCCTTAAGGTAGTAGTATCGCGACAGTCACGTTGAAAAGTTTATTCTCCGCTCAATCGATGATAGCTTCGAAATATTGCGAAATATCCTTATAATGTAGGTTGTACATCTTATCGAGATGTCAAAACTTGTAAAGTAATGATGAAAATGTCTAATATAATGATTACCTAATCCTTACTTTTGTATCAGACTATCCATTACGGCTCCTAATACGTAGATACTTTGCGTATACGGATATGACCACACTACTGTAATCTAGTTCTAGTCTGCTCCAGTCTCTTCGTGGCGCTAGCGTCGCTACACATTGCTTAATTTAAATCGCTATATCGCTGAAACTCAAAATTCATGATTTTTTTTCACCCACTTCGTCAGATGTTCCTCGGTAAGTGAAAATTAAAAAAAAAAATCTGTAGATAAGTTTCGTAGTTATTGCGTGAAATATGAAGGTTTCTACTGCTCCCCATAAGAACACGTGTAAAACCATGAAATCTTTGATTTCCATTATCTCGAAAACGGAACGGTGAATCCTTTTGAAATTTTGCAGGTAATCATTTAAGGGGTGAGGGCTACTTGTAACGCCGAAAAAAAACGCTTTTTTCGGGATTTTTTTTACAGGTTTTATTATTTAGTGAAAAATGTTTTCCCATATGAATAATCAATATTTCTAGTAGCTACAGTAAAATTTTCATTGAAAAATAATGATAAATAAGCGAGATGCAGTCAGAGGTCCAGAAAAAAGGTGTTTCGCGATGATCCACTGCTGCTCATCACTGGATCATCTGAAACAAAAAAAATTAACGGGGATCATTAGTAAATCATATTGGGCCCAGGATGGACGAAGGGTCAATGAAAATTTCGAATTTTTACAAAATGGCGGATGTTCAAAGTAAAAACTTGTTTTTTCGACCAAAATTTCATTCATATTTTCAGTTATAAAAAAAAAACTATTCACCACCGATAAAAATCCTTCGTCCATCCAAGGACAATTATGTACAGAATAAGTGATACAAATTTGAAAACGATCGGTCAAGCCGTTCTGGAGTCACAGTGATCACCGAATTTGAAAACGTGTTTTCGAGAAAAAATGCGTTTAAAGTTTTAAGTACAATTTACATGCAAATAAAAACAATTATTTTTGGACTTATATTGAATCATCTATTCCGGCACCATAAAGTGACCCTTACTTCGCCTTAGCAGTCGCAGTAGAAGCGATTTTGAGCACAGTAGAAGTAACTTTGAGCACGACTTTGAGCGCAGTAGAAGCAACTTTGAGCACAGCCGCCTCGACACGAGGCGGCTGTGCTCAAAGTTATATATCTTCATGAATAATGCTCCGATTTGTCGAAAATGTTCAGAGAATACTTTTGAAATGCTGTACTTTGAGAAAATGCAAAAAAAAAACGATTTTTTGAAAATGCTGACTAGCCCTCACCCCTTAATAGTGTCCTGAATGAGTCCTCAACATAAAAAAAAGATCTATAGAAAAGCGCCTTAGCGAGATTAGTACCTTAAGAGGAGGTTACCGTCGAGAGGCATGAAAAATGCATGAACTTTGGCATTTTTTTTTTTATATAAAATAAATACTTTTGTAAATGGGTTTCAACGTATTTTTTTCTTCTATCAATGAAGATTAAATTCCAATTTTATTTATTATTGAAAAATATGTCCAAAATGGCGGCTTCAGCTCACGTCAAATAAAGCCATGCACGGCGTGTTTTGGTCTGCCCGGGGCGCTCCACAGCCTTGCCAGTTTATCTGACACAAAGACGGGTTAAAAATCATTAAACCAGACTAAATTTGGGGAGCCGTATCGTTTTTTGTTTTCTGAAAAACCCCTGGATAACAACATGGCAGCCGTTTGGAGAAAACCCAATTTTTTTGTCCGTTTTGTTTGCTGTAACGGACGAAAAAAAGTATTTTAAATCAACTTTTGACAAAAATCGCTTGCAGATGGCTCCGCAAATTGAATTTCCTTTCAATTGCGCAGAGATTTATGTGAATTGGTTTATCCGTTTATATTAATTAATATTTAAACCTATTTTTAAACAATTTAAGGGATAACACCACTCTAGCGGCAGAAAATAAGGCCTAACCTTGACAATTTATTTTGGAGTATGAAAACAGGAATAGGATTTCTTTTGAGAGGATTTATTTAACACATATTAAGGGAGGGGTAAGGGTTTCAGGGCAAAAAAAAAACACTTTTTTTGCAAACTTTCTTTGGACAATTTTTTTGGCATATTCATTCAATCCTTCAGGACTTATGAAAGTACCATTTCAGCAACAATTTGTAATTTTTTCATTGAAAAATAACGACAAATAAGCCAGTGACGGAGCGTTCCGAGAACGATTCCGAGAAAATAAAGATTTGCGGTGATCACTGTATCACAGCCGTAAATTATCTGAAATCAAAATAAAATAAAACATTTAGTTAAAACATCACTAAATCCTCCCCTCAACGTTCTCTAATTATTATATTTTTGATTTTTACATTTTTGGTGGTCGTTCGAAGCAAACATTGCGATATTTCACTAAAATTTCTGCCATTTTTTAAGTGGAAAACCCCCTTAATGTAAAAAAAAAATTATCATACTCAACGTTGGGGGGGGTATTTTATATATAGAAACTATGTGTAAAATTGGAAATGAGTCGGTGAAGTATTTTTTAAATGGCAGTGATCACGGACTTTGAAAAAGTGGTTTCGCGAAAAACGCGTCGAAAGAAACGCGAGTTTTAAACTCGACAAAAGTGGAAAATTTTTTTTTTTTCCAACTTACACTGAATCATCGATTCCAGCTCTCTATACAGTACACTCCCTGCAGCAGCTTCGTTGTCTTCAACTTCTTTTTTTTTCGAGTCTTCGTCTTATCCTGGCTTCTTTACTCTGCTGTTCAGTTCGCTTGATCGAACAGGAAAGGGAACTAAAAGGTCAATCATATCTAGTGTTGCTCCGATTGACTTCAAATTTTGC